>JAMYHX010000279.1:0-55578 GCA_025529335.1 Rhizopus sp. PT2906 | reverse complement strand
ACAGTCTTCTCGTATAAGCTGGCATGTTTTTTTACAGTCTTCTCACATAAGCTGGCATGTTTTTTTACAGTCTTCTCGTATAAGCTGGCATGTTTTTTGCCGTAGAGGGGATGAAAGATATGGTAAAGGACTCTCCGAGCCGCGCTTTTTTATTTGAAAAAATTTGAACTAATTTTCTAAACTACTATTCTTTATAACTTTCTAAGCAAGCTATTGTTACTCTTTTTTTTATATATATATATGAAGTCTAGAATTTTCTTATACCACGGGGCGGGTTCATTTGGGTTGGGTTTTACCATATCTTTCGTCCTCTCTACGGCAACTGCCGTATTTGGACCGGTTGAAGAAAAAAAACCCATTTTCTGATTGCTAACCTTTTTTTGCGAAAAAGAAAAAAAAAGTTTACTGGACAAAAAGTTTCCCTTGCAAATATCCTTGTCCCGTTTCAAATATCGCTGTCCCAATTTTTTTTTGATTGGCCCAACCTATTTTCTTCAGCGGTAAAGAGTTGGCACAATAAAAAAAACCACCCTTTTGGGAAAATTAAACCGCCCATTGGATGAATCAAAACCGCCTTTTGGAAAAATCAAAAGCGTCCTTTGGGAAGCTTTATTGGCCGCACTTTTTTTTTAGAAAACCGCCCTTTGGCGTTGGAACGACTGTATATTAGAAAGGTGTCTTATTATAACAATTAACAATTTGGCGCTTAGAATGATTACAGAAACCATTAAGGTCACTGATGAGTATATCATTACAAGCATCAGTAATTCTACTACACAGATTTTCTTCATTCATTAGTCTGTCACACTTCATCTTCCCTTTAACTATTGCCCAAAACTGTTCAATAGAGTTCAATTCAGGCGAGTAGGGAGGCAGATACATTACTCTGTAACCCTTACTTTCAATCTTTCTTATCATCGGCTTAGACTTATGAATAGAAGCATTATCTAGAACTATATAACTTCCTTTAAAAGCTTCTTCGGCATCCAGTACAGCAAGAACTTCGTTCATGAACTTAACGAAGTGAGCAGTTGTTGTACCTTTTTTTACTGAATTATTATCAGCAGAATCGTCGTTAACCTCTGTATTCCCTCCACTAATCTCAGTTGCTGGTCTTTTTTTCCCATTATTAGCCTTTCTTTTTTTTTAGCAGCCTCAATTTCTTTTTTTGGTGGTGGTTTTCTGATAGCAACGTGAATAATGCTAGAGGAGTGAATGGCACCAATGATTGTATGTGTTGGTGCTCTGGTTTGTGGTTGCTTTACGATGGCCTTTTTTCCACTTTTCGGTCTGGCCCAATTGAGTCTCATGTTGATGTGGAAACCGGCTTCATCTATAAAAATACAATTTTTTGTAAAATCCAGATCAGAATCTTTCCATTTCATAAACCATTCGAATCGTGTCTGGAGATTCTCTGCTGAGTTTCTAACTTCAGGTTCGAAATATGGCTTTTTTACAGTGATAAGCATGGTATAACGTAAATGGTTGTTCATTTGCGATTTTGAAATGGTGAAGCCTTCGAATTGTTCAGTCAAGCTATTTATTATATCGTCCGCAAATATCTGAGGGTCGTTGTCAAGTAGCTTGGTAATGTACTCGTTATGCTCAGTTGTAAATGAGCTTTTTGGACCACTGTTTTTTTCACTATTTTTATACGGCACTCCTTCCGTTCCTTCATAAATGTGCCACCAATTCAGTGCAGTACGGTACTTCACGTTGAGTTCTCTTGCAACTTTAGCCACTAAGCCACGCTCCTGCGGTTGCTCAAGCATACGGTCGATAAACGATTCTCTGGTCGTATCACTATAAATACTGTATGACTTGATTGATTTAGTCAAATTACTAGATTTCAACGGCTTCGTAACTGATGGTTCACCAGTAGCTTTTTCGGGGCGTTTAGCACTCAAGTAAGTTTCTCGATTGGTTATTGTTTCAAGAACTATATTGGGATCGTCAATTTGTGTTAAAAAATCTTCCATTGGATCGTAAACTTTTTCTCCATGTTCATTGAAAAGGTTTTCTTGTCCATCTTCATAAAAAAATGTAGTCATTGTTATGTTATATTTTTATAAAGAAGCAAAAAGGACAAAAAAAACCGCCAAAAACATCTGCTAATTTTAGTTACCAACTTGTGCCAAAAATAATTTAACCCTGTGACATTTATTTTTTAAAATTCGATCAATTTTTTTTTGACTTTCGGCCAATTATTTTTTAGAAAACGCCAATTTCCATAAGCTTGACTGTATTTGTTTTGTGTGTGTAAAAAATTCGATTATGTGTCATTCAATCACGATCTTTGATTCGCTGTAAATCTGTGACTTTTTAAAATGTAAACCACCCAATGAAATTAAAGCTTGAATCAATTTCCGCTTTTAATAACACACCCTGTTTTCTCTTTTCCTCTTTTTTTTCTTCACATCTTATTTCTCTCTCTTCTTTTTTTTTTTTTTTTTTTTTTTTTTTTCCTTTTTAGCAAATGGAAATTGATGCCGAGCAACCTTTTAAGCAACCGTAAGCATTTGCTTAAAGTAAATAAAGTTGCATGTATTAATCTCTTTTTGTCTGTAGGCTTGAAGACTTTGAAGAGATTGATACGTCATTAAAAAAGCCTAAATTGGAATTGAAAGAGAATGTGTCTCTACTTGACCGTGGCAATGCGATTAAAAAGCAGGTAGGTAGTAAAACAATAAAGATGAAAAGACTCAAATTCACACTTTTCTTTGATAGCCGCAGACACCTTCTACCACTAATATGACACGCGATCAAATAAAATATTGTGGAGCAATTATGAGGAATTTAAAGAAGCACAGAGATGCTGCCCCTTTTTTACAACCAGTTGATTACCTGAAATTAAATATACCTGATTACCCAAAGATTATCAAACATCCTATGGATCTTTCCACAATTGATAAAAAATTGAATTCAGGACAGTATGAAAATGTTGAGCAGTGGATTTATGATGTCAGACTTGTCTTCAATAATTGTTTTAAATTTAATGGACCTGAGGCTACCATATCTATGCTTTGTCAAAACGTTGAATCAGCTTTTGAAAAGAGTTTGAGGCAAATGCCTCCTAATAAGAATGTAAGTTTCTTTATTATTTATTTATTCTTTATTCAACCATAGCTTGTAGAGTAACGCGATATCAAGATCTTCTTCACCTTATGTTGAATTTGATGAAGATGACTTTGACGATGAAGGATCAGCCAAAAAGAAGAGAAAGAAGAATCCCAAATTGAATCGCCGTTTGTCCGATGACGGAAGACAGAAGCGAAAGGTCCATCCTCCTCCATCTAAAGATTATCCCGAATCAATTACCAAAAGACGTAATCCAAGAAAGAATGACATACAAATGAAATTCTGTGCTCAAACGTTAAAGGAATTGAAAAAGAGCAAGTATAGAGATATCAATTACCCATTCTTACAGCCTGTGGACGTCGTTGCTCTCAATATTCCTGATTATGTAGAAATTATTAAGCACCCTATGGACTTGTCGACTATTGAAAAGAAATTGAATGATGGAGAATATGACGAACCCGAGGATTTTGAAAAGGATATTAAACTTATGTTTAACAACTGCTACACCTACAACCCTCCTTCCTTACCTGTGCACAAAATGGGACGTCAGTTAGAAAAGGCTTTTGATGAGAAATGGGCTCAGAGACCACCAAAAACAGAGCCCGCGCCGTTGATTGATGATGCTCCCGAAGAAGAATTTGATGAAGTGGTTGAGGATGATGATTCAGAGGATGGTAAGTCTATATTAGGGGCCTGTGAATAGTATATACTGAGAACGTATAGAACGAGATCAAAAGATTGCGGAATTGGAACGTCATATTGCTACCATCTCTCAACAAATTGCTTCTATTAAATCACAAAAGAGAAAGAGAGCAGCAGAAAAAGCTCGTAGGGTTAGCGGTTCAAATAAGGCAATAAAAGACAAGAAACCAGTCAAAGAAAAGAGAAGACGACCTAGTACAGCCAACAGAAAGAAGGAATCAAAACATAAAACTGTGGATGAACTACCCGAGTTCACATTTGATCAAAAGAAGGATCTCAGTGAGCGTATTAACAACTTGACAGGTGATAAATTGAACACAGTGGTTGGCATTATTCAAAGCTCTATGCCAAACTTGGATGGGGTAAGTTCAGCTATGGGTGACAACATATGACGCTAATATTGTCTATATGTGTATAGCAAGGACAAGAAGAGATCGTTTTGGATATTGACTCACTTGACAGAAGTACTCTGCACAGGTTGCATGAGTTTGTGACAGGAGAGAGTTTACTAAAGCATCATCATAAAAAGTCATCCTCACCGCTAACTAAAAAACAAAGAACCCATTATTCTGGACAAGGAGACCGTAAGTGCTGATATCTCCAAGGGGGGACTTCTTTACTCACCTCTCTCAATAGATTCCTCAAGTGAAAGCGGGGAATCAGAAAGCGAGTCTGGCTCTGACTCTGATGATTCTGGCAGTAGTTCAGACTGATTAGATGTGTAGATACCAAATAACAAACCAATAAACCTTATTTTAAAAAATAAAATAAAATAAAGTATCATTTCTTTCTTTAAAAAAGCTTAAAAAGAAAGAGGAGAGGGGGTAAAGAAAAGAATGGGTTTAAAAGGTTTCGTCGTCATCGTATTCTACAGAGGCGGCCTTGTTATTTGCTTCCTCTTCTTCAGGTGGAACTTCGAATCCCTCCTAAAGGATATGTTATTGACCCCCTCTCTTCTTTTTATATAGAATGCCTTACCTCTGTACTGTACAAAATGTTTTGGATATTTTGTAAAATGGGAATAGCCTCATGTTCAGTTTTACCGGTATCTGCTAATGTCAACTCGATACTCTCCAAGTTTTCTTGAACTTCAATTTCAATTTCACGCAATTTTCCGAAATAGAAATCACGTTCCTTTTCGAGACCGTCTACAGTCAACTTGAGTTCTGCGATTTGTTTATTGAGGTCGATGATAGTCTGGGCTGAATGGCTGTCTAATACGCTTGCACGTCCACCTCGACTTGCACTGCGTGAAGCTATATAAAAAAGTATAAGACAAAGTATAAACTTATCTTATGTCTTCTTTACCAGGAGTCTTTGTTGCCTTCTTGCTTGCAGCACTGACACGGCCACTTGATGTCGTGCTACCCGCTGAGGACAACTTGGGGGCTGTTGCCACACTGGGAGCTCCCTTTTCGCGACGAGCCAAAGCGTCATATTCTCCTCCAGGATAGTTTTGATCCCAAAACCGTTTGACCCATTGCATAAATTCTAAATTATCTTGAAGTTTACATTTAACTAAACGATCAACGGGTATAATCTAGTAGATGATTAAGCCTCTTTTGTTCAATTAGAAAAAATAAGCAGGGGGAGGGGACATTACCTTGTCTATCCTATTATATACGTATATAAAAAAAGGATTAACATTGCACTTGGCTTTATATTTTACCCTTTTCTTACTTGTGTTTTTTAAAGACACTTTGTAAAATTTTAAAGTTGTTCACAAATTCGTATTCAAGCTTTGCTTCAAACTTTACTTTGTGAACAGGAACATCACCTGATGAAAAAGAAAAAAGGGTCAATAGGATATGAGAATACAGAAAGACAGGATGTCTTTTTCATACCAAAGATTGAGTCAAATATTTGACAGTAAGCAGCACCTTCAAAGAAAGTTTATCAATACTTGATGTACCCTTTATGATTACTTTACCTGTTCCTGCTTGCTCAACTTTGGTGTATCGTGTTTGTAAAAGTTCATTAAGCCAAGCTAATAATTCAATACGAGATTCAGCCATTTTGGTTTAATTAGAAGAAAAAAGAAAAAAAAAAGACACGTGTTTTATTTAAGCTGAGTCTTTTCAAAAAAAAAAAATCTTGGAGTGTTACTGTTTGACCCTGAGGGAAAGCAAGAAGGGAGGAAAAGCTTTAGGGCTGACTTTTAATTAGAAAAATGTTTGCAAGACAAATCAAGACAAATCATAGACATGTCAAAGCGTATGACCTCAATTCTCGACAATTAACGTTTTCAAGACAAGCAAAGTATTTCTAATTTAATACTTCTAGTCTCAGGACACTATCCAAAATAGGATATGAATATCTGATAAGATTGAACTTTATCTGTTTGCCTTTTATATTCACAATAAATGTTGAATAAACATATCTTCTTTAGTAGTTTCTTAAAGTCAACCAACACATGCAGCCAGCTTTGGTACTCAAATCAAATATGACACAACAGAGTATTGTTTATAAGGTTCCGTAAGCCGAAAGAACGCTGGTTACAGAAACCGTCTAACTTTAATCACAGTATGAACAATTCCACAAGTAGAAATCAGTTTTTGTTTATTGAACGTAGCTTTTCATAAAAGAATCGCTCTAGTTTTACTCCACATTTTGCATATTCTGTGTCTTCTGCATTATATGTCTTGCAGTTATCAAATATCTTTTGAGTATCTTTAACAAAGTCTTCCATGGTAGGATAACTATCCGCTTTGACATTTTCCTCCAGTGTAGTCAGATCTAATTCAAAGTTAGCTCCGTCCATATATCATATATTTGCACATGTATATATCTACCCATAGGTTCTTTGATAATCTCATAATAATCTGCAACTTCCTCTGCATCTACTGCTTCCAAGAATGGCCAAGCATGCGTATAATTCCGCATTTCTTCTACTAAATACAACATTTCACGATAATGAGGGACATGTCTCGGCCTATTTGATCTATATATATATATATATATACAATGTATTATATATGATTATATATAAAAGTAAAAATATGACTTACAGCATATCCAATTCCGGTGTCCATCCAGACTCTTCTATACCAGGTACATCATATGGATCAATCGATTCTCCTTTGGGTATATTAACTCCTGGGTACACAACATGCTCTGTGGACCGTTCTTTAATCTTCTTTAGTATGGCATTCCGCTGTATACTTAATATTTCATGGATTGCCAGATACTTTACTCGTGGCACAATACTACACTGCATGATTGTACCTCCTTCATAATCCTTAATGTAACCAACCCATTTTCGCTTGTCAAGAGTAATCTCTGTTGTAAACCCTTGTTTACGAAAATAACCTACAGCAAAATTGTCCGCATAGGTCAGAAAATGCTTTACGTTGGAATGATCTATCACGTAATCTTTAAGATGGTTCATAATGAATGATCCATATCCCTGCTTGTTATTAATGAACTGCCAATAGGCCACCCTTGTTTATTACTTTACCTTGACTTGTTCTGTTGATGCAATGGCACAAAATACAATTTCAGCAAACTCCTGTGCGTCAAAGGGTCGATAACATATGCCACCGATCACTTTATTTGGGTTGCGAATAAGAGCAAGGCTGCGGTGATTTCGGTCATACACAAGTCTAGCAATATATTCTTTAGGCATCTTGGGCAACTGCTTTTGAAATACATTCTTTAGGCCTGTCAAGAGGATCATACTTTCGCGCGCTCCATCATTAAGCACGACCTGTACTCGAATGCTTCCTTCCCTTTCTTCCTTCATCGCCACTGACTCCTTTATCGATCCAGGCTAAAGAACTTGTGGTTAGCTATCAACAACAGAAAGATAACCTTTGGGGGGACATATTACAATAAATTCTTGCAATTTTGGATCTGAAGCAAAGATGCTCTGGTATACATCTCCTTGAAAGGACTTTTCATCTATGCCTGGGCTATCATTGTTATTTACAAATGCGTCACGTCCGGGAAGATCCGTTGATGGTTCGCTGACTTTATCTAAACTATGCAATCCGACAGTATGCTTCTCTTCCTCGGCTATTTCTTCTTCTTCTTCAGAGAGCTCTTCATCTCCGGAATGATCTACAAACTCCCCTTCATCCTCCACAGCAGGCGGCTGATTCACTAATTTCTTACTTCGTTTTGCAAACTGTTGCTCCTTATCATCTGGATCTCTATTTCTCTTTATTCCTACAATATTGTGTTCAATCATACACCTTTACATGCATGCATTCCTCTTTACCATGCTCATGCTGCTCCTTTTCATCATTTTTAGGCGACGCATTATACAAGATCTGTCTACATGTTTTTAATAGCTTTGCCTATACTTCTTTATTTGTATGATTTACTTTTTAAGAGAAAGTATATCATCATCCTCATATGCATATTCTTTTGCTTTTCCTTTTTCCTATAAAGCAAAAAAGTTGAGCTTGCCTATTGATGATATTTCATATTTACTTCCAACAGCTCAACCAGCCTTAGAGCGACCTTTGAGCGTCTTTGAAGGTCGTGTCCTTGATCAATATGGTTCAGGATATCATGTCCACACTGACAGATGTCTTTTGTGTTTATGTCCGTATACCATCCCTTACATGATGAACATTGATCGCACGGTATAAACCTTGCAATCAGCTTATACTTTTGTTCGTCACTCATCTCTGCTAACTGAGGAAATAAAGGTGAAGATGTGGCCATCTTGACATAAATAACAATCCGTAAAGAAAACAAAATGGGTAATAAAATAACAAAAAAAAAAATAATAAATAAAAAAAATGAAGTTGGTTTCAAAAGAAGTGTTTCTCTTTTATGAAATATGTTATTGTACTTGTTTTTAATTTTCAATATCATTGGATCTAAACAAAAAGGACTATTGCCATACCAACATGTGTAGTTTATGCAAACAGACGGAAGCTACCACGCTTATTGGCCGGATTCTTCATGTATTTTATGAACATCGAAATGAATGATTTATTGATGATAAAAGAAGACAGGTTTTAATCAATTATTAATTGATACATGCATATATCGTACAGTTTCCCCTACTTCTTCGCTTCAGACTTTACGTCAGACTTTGATTCGGTGGTATCATGTGTGGATCCTGCAGAGGCTAGAGAAGAAGTAAGGTCTGGTGCCTTCTTTAACTCATTTTCTGTATATTGCCTCGATTCTGATTTTATACCTTTACCACCACTGGCTACTTTGCTGCTTGCCTCCTTTTCTGATTCACTTATCTTCTTATACCACTCTTCCTCTGTTTGACCCTGTAAAAACGCGATAATTTCTACCGTCATATTGTCGCAGCCTACGCCTGTCGTGCCTGACTGATCTGCGAGACAATGATCCATAAGTTTTTCGCAGATTGTTTCTAAAGGAGCATGCTCTGCAATCTGTTGACGTACAAATGAGGCTACCTCTTGGTTCGTCATACAATCCCAAATGCCGTCGCAGGCTAGGACCATAAATTCATCCTTTTCTGTAATCTTGTGCTTTGTAATATCAGGGTCGGCTGTTCATAGGGAACATAAATATAAGCCATGTTCTTTGCAATGTATTCATTTTTTTTTTTTACCTGTTACCACCTGTTGCTCTGGTGGTAGATTAGTTGCAGATTTGAATTCAAAATCTCCCAAAGCTCTTGATAATGCCAAGTTACCTTTAAATTGAGTCAGCACACTGCTTTCAAATTTCATCTCTATTTACCATTCACTCTTCCAAATTCAACATGACCACCTGCTTTTTCAATACGGGCTGTCTCTTTTGGATTACTTGGTTTATGATCATCGGATAAAGCGATGGCTCTTCCATTTGTGCAAATGATTGCGCGAGAATCACCTGCATTGCCCTAACCGGTGTATGTCAAAAAGGATATATATATATAGTGTGATGAGACAAAACTTACGATATAAAGCATATTATCTTTTGTCAATAAAGCAACGATAGCCGTACATCCTGAGGGATCGTGTTGTAGTTCAGGATCTATGATGGTCGTAAATAAGTATGACGCATATGAAGAACTATTTTAGTTATTTACCTTTACGTAAATCTGAATCTATCTTTAAAAAACCTTCCTTTAAACTCTCTTTGATATCTCCTTTTTTAAATGCTTCAGATTCAATCACATTAGCAGCCAAATGCTGACTGCTGTACTTTGCTACTTTGTCTCCTACAGAATGTAAATAAAAATAAATACATAAATAATGCATTTCTGTGTACCTCCATGACCATCAAAGACCGCAAAAAATGCAGTTCCTGTGTTTTCGTAGTTAAGAATGGTTGTATGAGCATCCTCCATGGCTATCAAATCAAGTTTAATAAATAAATACGTCATCAATATTTACTTTCTTACTTATTCTCCAGCCTTGCATAGAAGAGGCACCATAAATCAAACGTTCGTCCTTTCCAGACGTGCTATGTTTTGTCGTAACGGGCTCTGAAAGTATTTGCCCCATGTCTCCACCTTTGAAAGTTGTAAACAATATATTATTCTAAAGCTTTAAAATGATTCTTTATCTGGCCTTGGTTGAGCTTCTTTTTTGTCTTCAAGCACACGCCACAAAAAATAAAAAATAAAATAAAAAAAAGGTCGAGAAAAAGAGAAAGGGCTGTAGGGAATTTTGTTTAAATGAAAGCAGAATGATTTCACAAAGCAAGTAATTAAAATTCCGCTTAAGGACGGTTTGAGTGCCAATCAGAATCAATTGAATACAATGACAAAAAAGGAATGCTTTTTTGTCACTGATCATCAACGGATAAAGTTACATCAAATTGTCATATCCCTAAATGACAAAGTTGACAAAAGGAGACACGAAAGATATGGTACTCTCAATCTTCAAAGGCTCTCTCTCTCTCTCTCTCAATTATATTTGTACACACACACTCACAGAAAGGGAAACATTGTCTTGCAAGCCTTGAAAAGGATAAAGAGGGTATGATGTTTATTTTTACATTATTTTCAATAAATGAAGCGCGGCTCAAAGGGCTAATGCCACATCTGGAGTTCGTCTTGAGTCAACTTCAGCATCATCTAAAATAACTCTGAGTGATGGAAACACCAGAATAACCTTGGAGATTTTGACTTACTTATAAATTCATCAACTTGTGATATCGGATTCTCTCCATATTATTGCTTTTTTAGTGGCTTTCTTGACGGTTCATTTGAGCCCCACGATGTGAATGAGTGAACCGTTTTATCTTTGAATTTTTCAGTGTATTTCCATAGTAGTGACAACACATCTTTCGTTGAAACATCTCTATGCTCATATATACTTCATCATTATAAGGATTGAGAGATATATGTACATCGTTCAAAAATCGAACAATTTGGTGAGAAGTGTCATGTTATCAGATCATATTGAGGACATTCTGTAAAGACAGATAAATTATTGGCTATTAAACCAAGAAATAATAATGGGAAGAAATGTTGATAAAAAAATGAGAGAACTTTGTTTATTTTTCATGTTTTGGGGAATTGAGTCTTCTATTACCACCTGTGATAATGATCACCTCTTGAGAAAGGCGTCAAGCAAGAATTTCCAAATGTGACAAGTCAAGTGTAGAGAGAGACGATAATTTAATATGGAACATGTCCATATTTCACCACTCCAACGCTTTGTGGCATTTGCTTGGTTTAGATCGAACTTCAAATATACCTCGAACAAGATCCTCAATCACTTTATTATCCTCTAGGGTGTTATCTACAATGTCTTTACAGTAGCATGGCGTTACTCTTCCATACCAAATGGCTCGTTGTCCATGATGTGTATAAATAACCACGTTACCTGCAAATGCATGACCTTTTTATTACGATTAGCAATTATCTAGGCTTGAACTATATAAGCACGTACCTCCCAAGTGACTTGAGAGCGCAATCTGCACATGATTCCCTTCTTCATCCTGGCTAGCTGCCTGCTGTAATGATTTTTGAAGCATTGGCCCTATCGTACCACATCGTCGATCCTTATTCCCATGTCCGCAAACCAACACAAGGCTTGAGTATGGACAAGGATATACTGAGAATGCTTGAGAACATGGCTTACCAAATATATAGTCCAACAAGGCATTCACTCTTCTAGGTGTAATGTTGGAAAAGATGACATTATCTGGCAGCAAGAGAACATCTGTGCCTTTATGCTGGTATGAGTACTTTGATGGAAGTGATGCATTGGTCACAATGATTCGGTGGCAATCGTCTTTTTCAGAAGATGCATAAAATGCAGGATGATATCTACTCTCAGGTGGCCTTATTTTATCATTTTCCTTTCGTTTCCGAATAGCTTCGATAAAAGCGCCAGCCAATCCTTCGTCCTCAATGTGAGCAGGCCAATTAGATTTCCCTGTCATTATAATGATATGTATCGAGTAAGGAGGTACTGTATTCTTTAATGGTTTGGATTGATCTATGTTGAGGTGAGGAGGAACATTTGGATGTGCACAAGGTTTGGAACATCCTTTGCAGTCAATGGGTATAATAGGTGATAATGGTTCTGGATTTATGGATGGTAAAACAGTTGTCGTGGATACTTCATTTGTGCATGACGATGAATATAGACTTGCTAGGCAATTAGTGATCCATTTCATTTTTATTTTCAAGGGAAAGAAAAAAGAAATTAAAAAGGCACAAAGGGATTAATGTTAACCATTTGATTTAAAGTCCGTTATCAGATTTTGTCACAAAACTTGGCGAGTTCGATGTCTCGCTTGGATAAACCTTGACAGTCATGTGTACTCAAAGTGACTTGGACACGATTATAAACCTACTGATATGTGAGCCCAAAAGTAATGCTTAGGTCACATGCTCTCTTACATTAAACCATTCTGGGTGATGATCCATTTTGTCAGCTTTCAAGGCTACACGTGTCATGAATCCAAATGCTTCATTAAAGTCATTAAAGGTATATTCTTTAATAATAGCATCCCTATTGTCAACCAATTTCCATCCAGAGGAAATCAAAGGCGTTAAAAGAATGTCTCTTTCACCTGGAGATAGTCTGGCGGCAGCTTTGGTTGATAACGAACGAAAACAGAAAAGTGACATCATTGGCTTTGTCGTGTGAACTGTTCTCTATTTATGAAAATAGACAAAGAGAGTTTGTTAAAAAAAATTTTTTTTTTTTTCTATTTAGGAATGTAAAATCAATATGGTTTATTTGCCCTTCGCTCCACAAAAAGGCAACCATACGCTATTTCGGGAAATAGATTGCACAAGTACAGAAAACCTTTGCATACGCATAGAAAATCCAGATTGCAGGGAATGAAGCTTTTAGATTGCACGCTAGATGAACTTGCTCTGCACATATACAAAACAAAAGATTGCATAGTTTCATGATATCTGATTGCATAACTGTGCAATCTTTTACAGAGGCAACTTTGAATTTGAGCAACAACAGAATCCTTATAGATTCTTCAAATATTGTTGCAAGTATAGACTATTCTTATTGTTACGAGCTTCTCCCTTTCAATAGTTTTATTTCCTCTCTCATCCAAAGTTTGGCTACAGACCAAAACTGCTTAATTGGATTAAGTTCTGGAAATTATGGTAGAGGATATATGTATCCATATCCATGACTTGCAGTTTAGCTTTGCAATTTGATCTGAATTATGTGTAGAAGCATCATTCATGATTATATAATGTCCTGTAAGTTGCTCATGATGGTTCAACGCATTTAGGGTAGCAGAAATGAGATTAAATAATGATCAAGAGCAGCTTCTGTTATCATCTTTGTCTTTGACTTTTCCTTTCTCAACTCTCTTCATAAAGTACTCTGACCTTGATGTTGATAATGCCTTGCCAAAAGATTGTTTCCAATATAGCTGTAGTTTTAGCGCTTCAGATAACAGATTTAAAGTTTGTCACTGGCCAAGCAGGACACATCTGAAGCGCGTCTACAAGAAGTATGCTATTTTCAATTGTGATATTTATATGTTCTAATCTAGTGTTGAGGAATGTTGAGGAATGTTGCTAGTTTCCCAGTACGTTTTGTATAGGAGCGAGAACTCACTGTTTCCATGTCTCTTCTATGACTGGTAGTTTAGCCTACGTCTTTTATTACATAGTTTGTCTGAATTTCGTACTAACATTGTTTGACTGACCACTACATGCACCACAAGCTAGGCTAATTCTAAGGGCGTTACCTCTACCCAATTTCATTTGCTATCGTCAACAACGTTTTTCAATATGTGATGCCACTCTAGTCTTGCTCAGGAACAAAAGTATTTTTCATGCTCTTGGTTGTAGAATACGAATTTATAAAGCCTATTTCTTTTCAGGAAGAAAAAGAGATAAAAAAGAAATGCTGCTATTGCTTTATTTGTTCTAACTTTATGTTGTCAACTCTATCAACAAAGACCACTTGTGATAAATTTGTATTTACACTATTTAGTCTATTTTCTAGTGCATGTAGTGTTGGTCTTGTTTGACAAGCATTTTAGCAAACTGTCTCATTAGAGTTTAGGTAGTCCACAAACATGAGTTGATTGAGTCTTGTAACCAGTCCTTATGCCTGTAATCTTTTTGTAGATGTCTAACTGAGGTTTTTTGGCATTTACAAAAGCGATATATATATTTCTAACCTTATTGCAAGAAGAAAACTAAAGAACATTTATCATAGATCGACATTACCTAAATTGGCAAGTACCAGGGCATTCAGTTCAAAAGTATCGAATTATGCAAGCTTCTTATGGCATGCAAGATAAATATCTTATTCAAAAGTGGCGTTTTTGGAATGATATATTTACACTCAACTTATCAACTGAAGCGAATACTGAAGATCTTGTAAGCCTAAGTGCATGCAAAGTAACCTGATTAGCATAGTTTTCTTTCCTCCTACAATCATACTCCTTATGCTCTAAAGCGCCTTTAAGCAAACCAAGTACAATTCTGACTAAAATAAAAATAGGCTTAGGTATCATCTTGTGTAATAAACAATTAAATGACAGCTACTTCTTCGCTAAGCATCTTGTTGTAAACAAAATAAAACTTTATCCAGAAACGTATTATCAACTCGGTGAATTACGCTTTAACAAAGTAGAGGTAATGATTATTTCATTTCTGTTTCGTTGTTATACTATAAAATTACTCTACAAGAAGAAGTATGTCCCTGAATTATGCGCCACTTTCAGATTATGATAGTCCATTATGAACACTTTATAAACTCTAGGGAATGATTTGTGTAATGTATCTACATGAAATAGGGTTCGAAGTTTCGGATATAGAGTCAAAACATTGTAATTTCTTTTAGATATTTAATCATAAATCATAACAAGCCAGCAGCGCGGGCAAATAAAGTACTATCATTACTTCTTTGCTAGTTTTTATGTCTATTTGCTTATGGCCCTGACATATTTCTATAAAAGTATACCCGATATTCAAAGAATAAAATTTATTTTATTTTGACGTCTCAAGAATTCAATAACTGCATGGATACACAGAAACTGTCTGACTTGTTGCTGAAGGCACAAAAGAAAGAGAAATACGTCCTTTTTTCTTTACTTTTTCCTTTTATTTTTTTACTTTACTTTACTTTGTAATCTCTCTCTCTCTTTTTTTTTTATGTCATGTCGAGATTAGAAAAGTCGAAATCAAGTATAGAAGAGAAACAAGTATTTCGCTATGAAGCGCCTTGGCCAATTTATGCTATGGATTGGAGCAATAAAGAGTTTAATGGGCACAGACTAGCTATAGGTAGTTTTCTCGAGGATACAGAAAATAAGGTTCGCATGCAATTTATAAGAAAAAAAAAAAGTAAATATAACTTACAGACTTTTTAGCTTCAAATCATTACTCGCGCAGGACAAACAAAACAGTATGCAACAAGAAATCAGCCTGATTTTGTTGTGCTGGCTGAAACGAGCTGCTATTATCCAATTACCAAAGTACTATGGACACCTGTCAAAGTCAGCTTTTGTTTGTTATTTATGATATACACTTCTAATATGATAAATAGGAAAGAAGAGAGAGTGATCTTATTGTTACCTCATCAGATCAATTGAGGGTCTACGAACTCATCGATACAGGCCGTGGGCACTCGATCGTAAGAAGGAGAGAACTGGCACATGTGAGTTACAAGCGTTTAGAAAGGAACAAACATTTACCTATTTTAGGTGAAACAAAACGACTTTTGTGCACCGATCACTTCATTCGATTGGAATAAAGTAGACACATCACTTGTTGTTACATCAAGTATTGATACGACTTGTACCGTTTGGAATATCGAAACAGGCCAAGCAACAACTCAACTTATAGCTCATGATAGAGATGTCTATGACGTAGCATTCATGCATCAGAGCCCTGATATGTTTGCTAGTGTGGGTGCTGATGGTACAATAAGACTATTTGATCTAAGGTAAATATCGGATGATTATGGTTTACAATTAGATATAATATATACGATTAGGGCCTTGGAAAACTCGACAATCGTATATGAGTCACCACCGATTCATAATCAAAAGTTTGCATCAGCCATCAGTAACGGTTCACAGCCTCTACTGCGTATCGAGTTCAATCACTGTAATCCAAATCTATTAGCCACCTTTTCGATGGATTCAGATTCAATTAAAATACTAGATATCCGATACCCAACTGCTCCTGTCATCGAACTAATGCACAAGAGCATCGTTAATTGCTTTAATTGGGCACCCAATAGCCCAGACAGGATCGTCTCTGGAGGTAACAATAATATCTACAGTCTTTATTGATGTATATACATCATACTTTACTTTAGGAGACGATCATCAAATACAGATATGGGATACAGTTGAATACTATAATCAGCGGCACAGTGAAACCTTTGTGATCAATAAACCACATCTAAACTATACGGCGCCCGAAGAGATCCACTGCATCAGGTGGAATACAGCAATACCAAACTGGATAGCAATTGGATTTGGAAGAATGGTGCAAACGGTCCATATCTGATGTTTATTTATAATAAAAATGGCTTAAATAAGATTCTACAGCTGAGTTCACACTAATGTCAACGTACGACTGACACACTGACTTGATGATCGTCTTGACAGATCCAGACAGGTTTATGTCCACATTAACCTGTAGCTTCATTAGGCCCGGGATATTGAGAGCCATATGTCGAATGTGTGTCTCGATATGAGTATCTATGTATAAATGTAGTGTTTTCTCTATGTCGGGCAGTACTTCATGAATCTGAGAACGAGCTAATGTCTCTGCTTGAGTCATAACATGCCTCAGCTGACGCCTGTTTTTTGGCATAAAAGGCATCAGCTGCATCACCTTTGATAAAGAAATAATCTTGTTCAATGCTGTTTCTAATGCATTCGATAAGCGTACTGTAAGAACGAAATGCGTCAGAGTTTTGATGCAACTTTTCTTGTTTATTTACCTTCAAGTCCACTTATTGCTGCTGTCTGGATAGCATCGATATGATGCTGTTGAATCTGAGCTATACCTTGGGTTGTCTCGAGTTGGACAGATACATGGATCTTCATTGTTTGAGTGATCTACATGCGTCCATATGAACAATGGTACTCGCTATTTATCTGCTTGTCACTTACAGATGCTGATATCTTGAAAACAAGACCAGACTGAATACGGGTCCTTATCTGAGAGGTAATCAGCTGTGCCAGTGCTTGTTTATTGTTGATTCTGAGAGCAGTGACAAGTGTGATGAATAGAGATAAGAGAATGAGTATCTTCATGAGCTCGATCCTTATCCTTTCTGTTCTCTCTCCCCCCCTTACAGATGAGTGCATATTTATATGGATTTATATGTGTATAACATTTAAGGAGCTTAATCTTTGCCACTCTATGTATTAGCTTAACAGGAAGGTTTATTCCTCTTCTGATCTGCTCTCCTTAATATGACCCCCCTTATAGCTTTTCTTCTTCTATCCATCTTACCAAAGCTACTTTCAAGATAAATTTTTGCCTTTTCTTTTTTTTTTGGTTTCTCTTTAGAGAGTTTGTTCATTATGTAAGCTTAATCATGTATATCTTTATTAGATAATTTCTTTTCTTTTTGATCCTTTTCACATTTATTTTACACTTACTCCTTGTTTCTGATTTTCATCCACCCTTATATTTTTTTGTAATACCACATGCAATAATAACGAATGACGACCTATGAACAATTAACCAGACGATTCACGCAACAATAAGTGCATATCTACTTTTCTTTTACAAGTTGCCGTGTCCCCCTGGTTATCTTGGGATACGTTTCTATTTGGAATAACTCAAAATACTAGTTGTTATATGAAACTTTATATTGCATAGTAACGCACAGACGCAATAGTCATAATAACAAAACCGAAAAGCATATCCGAGATAACGTAATCCTCTTGCTCTTCTTTTCTTGTCAGTGTCATAAGTTGATCTACACATCACCTTTCTCAACCTTATCCCCTTGTTTTATCTGAGCCTGTTAGTTCTAAAAGTTAACTTACAAGCTATGAATCTAATAGTATATATCACCATTTTCATCCTCAAATAGAGGTAGATTACCACTATACGTAGTAATTTCTTACTAAAGTCCTTTGTATTGTAAGTACAGACACATCGAACCTTAAATCACATGTAAAGCCAAAACTGAAGGAAAAAAATAATCTCGTGTCAATACTATAAGAAGGAGGTTGAACTATACTCTTTGTTTTTCTTTCTTCATTACCCTTTTTTTCGCTACAGACCATTCGTCAGAATCATGGTAGACGCCAGTTAGTCAGCTATCGGTATGAATTACTACTATAGAAACAGTACAAGTTGTTAAAGTTGAGCGACGACCGTTTGATGATAAAATCAAGGCAACTTTTAATTTGATAGTGCGCAGTGTAAAGTTTGTTTTACCAAAGACACTAGTAAGCTTCTCACGAAACCAAGGTTCATCAATTCGAATAGGCCCCCGTCCATAACTCAATTGGCTTATCATGTATTGAAAAAAACTTGCCTTTTGCTGAAGAGAGCAAAGGAAATTATCCATCCACAAAACCGAAATGCTAAATATTTGCTTAATCCTCATTTTATTTATCAATAATGGGCTTTAGACTCACTGAGGCATTCGCGGTGGACAAACGTATCTTACTTTTAGCCATTAGGATTTGCCCCTTTACTAACAGTCTTTTGCGTGCCATGGTATATACTCTTAAAGCAGAGCTACAATCTATCAGCTGTTTATATCATTAGTCAACACATAAATCTGTAATAAAAACGACTTGAGAAAATAATTAAATCATAATGCTGATATTTTATCATTTTGGCTAGTAACTATGCTTAATGGTCGCGCACTCTTAGCTGTATTTGTGTGTTCTACGATTGTTTTCTGTACTGTGAGCAAAAGCGTGAAAGGGTTATTACATATAGATATATCCACCATGCAGCTGTATTACGAGTACGTCTAGTAGCTGTAAACAGAGAAATACAGAATAACAAGCAATGAGTTGAATATATCAAAGGCAGCAGCAGTTTCTGCTTCCGCTACTCTGTACCATTGTTTCTCTTTGCCTTACACTTATGATATCCAACAGGTATTATGGTCTCTTCTTCTTGCTTTCTTTGTTAAGTTACTGCTGCTGTCTCGATGTGACGTTGTTGAATCTGAGCTATACCTTGGGTTGTCTCGAGTTGGACAGATACATGGGTCTTCATTGTTTGAGTGATCTACATGCGTCCATATGAACAATGGTACTCGCTATTTATCTGCTTGTCACTTACAGATGCTGATATCTTGAAAACAAGACCAGACTGAATACGGGTCCTTATCTGAGAGGTAATCAGCTGTGCCAGTGCTTGTTTACTGTTGATTCTGAGAGCAGTGACAAGTGTGATGAGTAGGGATAAGAGAATGAGTATCTTCATGAGCTCGATCCTTGTCCTTTCTGTTCTCTCCCCCCCTTACAGATGAGTGCATATTTATATGGATTTATATGTGTATAACATTTAAGGAGCTTAATCTTTGCCACTCTATGTATTAGCTTAACAGGCAAACGAAAGATTGTCCTTCCTCCTTAGGGCACCCCTGCTCTTCTTTACAGCTATTACTAAACATGGCATAATGAATATGGATTTATTTGTATTTACCGGAAACTTTTCCGTTTTAACTAAATGAATCCTTTTTTCTCGCTTTCTCGAATTGGCTCTCTTTCTCTGTCTATTTTTTTGCAAGTGTATTTGCTCATTATGTAAGTTTATGCGTGTGTGACATTTTTAAATGCGTTTTTTTTGTCCGCGGTTTATATAAAATGGGATTTCACTTTTTCTCTCTCTTTTTTCTTTTTTTCTTTTAAACATTTGTTTTATTTATTCACTCCTTCTTTCACTTTTTCTCTCCTATCCTTTTGCACTTTTCTTATAAGCTTGTAACCTTATAATGGCAATACTCAGTGAAAATAGAAGACGATCCATTAGCGGAGCATCAGCACTACTAACTAGACGATTTTCACGGCAAACAACAACCAACAATAGTAAACCAGATATAGTAAGGAGGAGAGCCACTATTGCCATCAAACCACCCAAAGTCCATGTACGAATTGTACCTAGCATAGATAACCCTGGTCGAAGTTTAATATTTGATATTGTCGATCGAAATTTGGAATATGGCACAATAATCAAGATTGGGAGATACTCTGAGAGGAATCCCAACAATTCGGATTGCATGTCATTCAAGAGTAAAGTTGTCTCAAGATGCCACTGTGAAATTTTTGTTGAACAAGATGGGAAGGTATGTCAGTTGGGGTGATACAAGTAACTGATTTAGCATTAAAAAAAAGTCTCCGTTTGGAACTTTAGTTATATATTCGTGATACAAAATCATCTTCCGGCACTTTTTTGAACCATATTCGTCTCAGTCCTGCAGGCCAAGAGAGTCAATCGGTTGAGATACATGATGGCGATCTTGTGCAGCTTGGTGTTGATTATCAAGGAGGAAGAGAAGAAATATATCGATCTGTTAGGATGAAGTTTGAGATCAACCATCGCCATAGACCAAGGCCAGTCTCTTTTAGCTTAACTGCCTTTCAAAATCTCCGGTCACTCACCACTTCATCATCAACCGACTTGGACGAATGCTGCATCTGTCTGTATTCACTTGCCCCCTTTCAAGCTCTTTTTGTCGCACCTTGCTCACATACTTTTCATTTCAAGTGTATTCGCCCCTTATTTCAAAGTTACCCTGGCTTTCAATGCCCTATGTGCAGGACATATTCTGACCTCGAGGCAAGTGTGGATCATCAGGTCATCGAAGAAAATGATGGTCATGACACGATGCATCATCAGAACAATAACAACAACGACGACGAGTTCAATTTACAATCTTCTCCTATTTTCATACAATCAGATGACGGTGTCCCTCTTGAAACCAACAACATCAATCGCATCTCAACTGCTGTCATGGATTCACCGTCACATCAAGGTGAGTTGTATATTCTTTTACTCCCCTCATTATCTGATCTCTTTTTATAGACAATAACACAGATGGTCCTTCACTGGAACCGATAGCAAGAGAAAGAAAAACGAGTTATATCATGGACAAGATAAAGACAGTATTATTTGAAAAAAGGAAAACAACAATGATATCTAGTATTTCAATAAAACGAAGACACAGAAGAGAAAGGCCAATGTCGTTTCCAAATCTAGGAGGTCCTTCTAATGTACTATCCCAACAACAATCTACCACTTAGCTTAATAAATTATACTCATCATTAATCTGCTTGACAAACAATTGCATAAAGTTATCTCGTTGAATAGCCAATTCCTTGCCTCTTTCTGTTCTCATCATCGTCTTGAGCTTGAATAACTTTTCATGAAAATGTGCAATAGAAGAGCCATTTTTCTTGGTCTCATAGATTTCCTTTGTCAAATTCTCGACTGCTTCATTTTCATTAGGCACATATAACGGGATATTCTTGGCTCCACTAAAGGCTGCACATCGCATAATACCAAATGCACCAATAGCATCTAATTTATCAGCATCCTGAACACTATTGAAGGTGTGTTACTTAATCGCGTACACACACACATACGCGCTTATCCAAAAAAAAAATTCTTACGCGTGTAACTCTAGGCAACTGTTACGCCATTCGACCTCGTCCTTGGGATCTGTCGTATCGTTCCATCCAAGTTCCTTACTGAATCCAATATGATCTACGATCTTTGCAACAAGGCTGGCTTTTTCATAGTCATGTTCCCTTAAAAACTTTTCAATCAATTGGCCACCTGTCTCGTTTCCTTTGTAGTATTTTCTGTCTCCCACGTCATGACATAAGGCAGCCAGTTCAACAACTTGAAGGTCAACGTCACAAGCTTTACGTTGGATAGAGTCCTTGGCAATATGAAGTGCTGCGCAAAGACATGAGTTTATTTATAGAAATAAAGAAAGTAGAACTTACCTAAATCGACCACTCTATTAACATGATGCATATCATGTGATGAGTCAAAACTTGCCATGTATTCAGAGACCATAGCATAAGTCAGTTGCACGATGTTGCCATTGCTGTTTGACATGTTGAGAAAAGGAGAGTAAAGAGAAAGAGAGGAGAGAAGCGGAATTGAATTGAAGTAACCATTTTAAGTTGTGTGTGACAACATTAAATATTATCGCTCTTTTCTCTCTCTCTTTCTCTTTTTTTATTTTACAACAAGCCATGGATTACACTTATACAAATCCACAACATCATGAGGAAGCTAACAGAGGTTCAGCAGAAGAATTTCCTCGAAGTGTGCTGGATAGAGCCACAGCTGCAAAATTACGCTTAGAGAACTATTATAAAACCGCTCTTGAACAAGCTCATGAAAGAAACCAAAGGTTGAACCTTTTTTTTTTTGAATCACATCAACTCTGACCTTCCTTTTTTTTTTTTTTGTAAACAGACGCACTGAATTAGAAACAAAATTAGCTCAAGAAAACTGTAGTGAAGAAAAGAAAAAGAGACAACTTCAATCACTAGGCAGAAAAGAATCTCAATATCTGAGATTAAGAAGAACAAGACTTGGTTTAGATGACTTTATTACAGTAAAAGTTATTGGTAAAGGTGCCTTTGGCGAGGTAAGGTTACTTTTATATGCTCATAGATGCGAATATACTTACAATGCACGTAAAGGTGCGTTTGGTTCAGGCAGGAGATACCGGCAAAATTTATGCAATGAAAACGCTTAAAAAGTCAGAAATGCTAAAAAAGGATCAGTTGGCTCATGTCAGGGCTGAAAGAGATGTCTTGGCCGAGGCAGATTCACCTTGGGTTGTTCAGCTTTACTTTTCTTTTCAAGATGCACAATATCTTTATTTGATCATGGAATTTTTACCCGGCGGAGACTTGATGACCATGCTCATCAAGTATGACACATTTAGTGAACCGGTCACTCGGTTCTATATTGCAGAAATCGTGTTAGCATTAGAGGCTATCCATAATTTGGGATTTATTCATCGGTAAGTCGGTTATGTATATTAAAAAAGGAAGGGGACTCATTGTGTATGTGTGTCTAGTGATGTAAAACCAGACAACATACTTATTGACAAAGATGGCCATATCAAACTCTCTGACTTTGGTCTCTCTACCGGTTTCCACAAAACACACGACTCTCAGTACTATCAACGATTACTCGAAGGCGCGCAACAGAACTCTTCTGAAGTCATCATTAATCTGAACACACAAAAGGAAAAGATTGCCACTTGGAAAAAGAATAGAAGAGCACTTGCTTATTCAACAGTGGGTACGCCCGATTACATTGCACCTGAGATTTTCTTACAGAGAGGATATGGTAAAGAATGTGACTGGTGGTCACTTGGCGCCATTATGTTTGAATGTCTCTGTGGTTATCCTCCGTTCTGCTCAGAGAATCCTCATGAGACATACCGAAAGATTATGAATTGGAAGGAGACATTAATATTCCCAGAAGACCAACCGGTTAGCAGAGAAGCAGAAGACCTCATTCGCAGGTAGTGTTTGTTCTAGTTTGATCATATTCAATTGACTGAAAATAATCTTGTAGGTTGATATGTGATCATGAGCATCGATTGGGTAGAAATGGTGCTGAAGAGATTAAAGCGCATCCATTCTTTTATGGCATCAATTGGGAACAACTTCGAAATGAAAGATCCCCTCATATACCTCAATTAAAGAGTATCACAGATACAAGTTATTTCCCTATAGAAGAATTAGAAGCAGTACCAGATACGATCGATAACCAAGGTAAAGTCAATATAACACATTTGCCCTTTCTCTAATTGATTTCTAAATAACAATAGCTTATCAAACAGATACTGTTAATGCACAAAAAGATCTTGCCTTTGTTGGCTACACTTTCAAACGCTTTGACTATTTAACAAAAAAGAATGTTTTGTAAATAAAATACCTCTTTGAAATTTGTTGCCATCAACAAATAAAAGTAGCAGCAATCATACTGGATTTTAATATTAACATTTTTTTTAATTGATTTGTTATGGACAGCATACGCTTCATTCAGATTCATGAGAAAGAAGAATCATACAAACAAGACGTGACGATCAGAGCTGTTCTTCCAGCCAAACAAGCCTTTGCCCTTGTTGGTGTTAGGGGTCAACACGTTCAGCAAATAGAAAAAGACTGCTCCGTAACACTTCGAGTCTACCCAGTGATCGGAAGACTAGTCAGCATCTCTGGACAACCTGAAAATGTGTCTAAAGCATGGACAATGTGTTTGGGCTACTTATCTAATCGCTACCCTGCACAATATACAACGGTATTATGACTATTGTTATTTATGATTATTGCTGACATGGACAACATTCTGTGTGTCATAGGATGTGGCAATCAACTTTTTATTGACAAGAGATCTAGTCACGTTACTGCGAGATCCACTAGAGACCAACTTCAGTTTTGAGTATATAGCAAGAACGACAGGCACAAGAATATATCTTAAGGAAGGAACATTACCAGAATCAACAGAACAAATCGTACGAGTATCGATTCCTACAATGGAACAAGTTAATTTATTTAAAGGAGCAGTGTGTTTACTGGCTGATAATATATGTGCTTATCCACAATTGGCAATGTCACCCGAAACAACTTATTTTATTCCAAAGGGTCACCAAGATGATATAGCTGTCAGTTTGATGAATGACGCTGCTGTGTATGATCCAAATTAATTTAGTTATTATCTATATATACTTTGCTTGTTTCTATCTATCTATCTATTTATTTATTTATATTGCTTATTTAAAGTAATTTGTCTATAGTTCATTAAATAAATATACATCATGTTTGCATACAACACATATACACAAAATATAATAACAGTAGTAGTAATAAATACAGTTTTTGATCTCTTTTCAAATGGGGATGTCTATGATACTATATGCTGTACACTATTTCTTCGAAGTTCAGAAGAGATGGAGGATTGTGGAGGTGAGATCAAAATGTTGGAATGACTGGATGCACGCGAGATAGGCATTGGTTTTGTTAACCTTGTTTCTAATGTCATCGGTAGGACAACAGTACCTGCAGGTACACTGACGTATGAATTACGACTGTAATTGCCAATGGATGTGGCCAAGGGTGTGTTTTCCTTGAGATTCTCCCATTCGAGTCTATTCTCTTCCAATGTTTCAATCCAAATGCTAGCCTTGGGTAAGATCGCACAGAGGGCCTCGAAATAGGGCTTTACAATAAAGTCACCAAATTTAAGACTGATACTTGCCTGTGTAGCAAAATCGCGATCCATTCCTGGTGACACAGGTAAGCCAGCCAGTTTCTCTGCATCACCCTGTCTAAAGAACTCTTGAACAATTAAATCAGACCATTGTTTGGAGATGGGCCATATTCTCACTGTATTGCTAATGTCCGCAGCATGTAAAAGAATCTTTGCAAAGCTCACACGATCTCGTTCTTCCCATGTATGAATCATGGGTGTGTCCCACATGTAGAGCGTATCTTCCAGTTGACGTGCTTCCTCTAAAAGGTCATAATGGAAAGTCATGTCGGTGGCTAAAATTAATCGCTTGAAGAGATCAATCTGGTCTGGGGTCTTTAGTATTTGATGTTTCTCGAATAAGATGAGACTCGTGTCTATAGAGAGTGATTCTAGAACTGATTTGTTATTGTAGCGAATGGCATGCTCGCTCTTTGTCTTGATTTGGTAGTCGTTATTGAACCCAGGCTATTACCAAAAATGTAACAATGAGCATACACAAATTGTGATCTTTGACTTTTAAAACTTACATGACCAACGTCGTGACAAACAGCAGCAACAAATAATACTGCGATCTCCATTTGAGTCAAGTAAGATTTAGCTTCTAAATGAGTCATTGCGAAATATAATATGGAAACAACATCTGCAGCGTGGTAAAATGAATGATAAGGAGTGTCATTGTATGCCAAATCTACATCAACTAAGAAATCCAATAACTGCGATACGGTCACATCTAAGGTGCTGAGCACGCCAAGCCTATCAAACATCCCAAGTAAATGACCATATAAATCTGTACGATTGTAGTCAAGAACATTAAATTCTGTAGTAACAAATGGACGACTGGACTTTGACCAACGCAAATATTGCTAAAATTGAAACATGTCAACAAAACAATGTAACAATAAAAATAATTATATATTTACTCTTTCTATTGTTATCAAATCATTAAAGTCAAGTGTGTTATGCTTAAGCAAAAGCATGTCTTCAAATAAGACTCTCTTTTTTGGATTCAGTCGTAAAAGAAAAAAAAAAAAAAAAAAAAAAGAAAAGGAAAAGGAAAAAAGGAAAATGTTGCCATGTGGCAATGATCAACCAAAGTTTTAGCAAAAGGCGCTCATTGTTTATTGTTAGTGACTGTCATGGACAAAAATAGCACAAATCCTTGCCAATGACAGAATGGCTTGTTACATCATAAAACGTCAAATAGTATCAAGTTTTCTTTTCATTGGCTGGTTTAGTTTTTGTTCCACCGCATTGGCCTCCAAAGCTGCCAAGTCAATTTCACCCAGATCGCTAAATTCAAACTCATCTTCTGTATCAGCCTCTATTTGTCTGATGATCGAGGCTCGTAGCGGAGTGGATGTAGCTACAGTATGGGTAGGTGACCAAGTGAATTCATCTGGTCGAGTGGGCGATTGAAAGGTCAGTCGTTTAGGGGAGGGGTTAGAAGAGAGTGTGTAAAACATGGGTGTAGATGACGAGGTTATTGCTGTTTTCTTGGGTCGTTCCTGAATGACTTTTAGTAAATGATATATTTCATCTAGACCTTGCTCGTGCACCTGGAAACTAAAAATATAATTAATCTATATTCTGTCTCCTTAGCTTCCATATATTGTCTACCCTGCACAATATATAATTATCTCATTATTAATTTTTTCTATCTTGCCAATTACAGTGACCGAGCAGGATATCTCCAGCTTTTTATAGCATTTCCGTGAATATAAACATGATGACAGTATGGCTTTGATGACGGCTGTCCCATCATCTAATTGTATGAAGTTAAGCATTGGTCATAAATCTATATGTCATGATTACCTAACCACAGATGATGTTCCTCCTCTTTTTGTTCCTGTGCTACCAGTACACCATTTAGTCTATTTGGTCATGAATAATGTTCCATTTTATTTATTCTTGTTTTCCTACTTGGCTTTTCGATAAACAAGTCCAGTATCTGTCACCTCAAAGCAGTTTTGATCAATATAATGCTTAGAAGTAACAACGTCGCGAATAAATAGTAAGTGATGGCAATGTAGATTCTCTTCAGCAATGTTCAACATGAGGCAAGTGTAATTTTTTAAAAAGAAAAAGTCAATAGTAGCTGCTGTAGTAACTGACTTCAAATCGCGTTTCAGCTTTTTTTTTTTTTTTTTTGCGGAAACTGAAGCCAGGTGGCTTCTATGGCAACCCAAAAAAGGGGAAGAGCAGAAAAGGGCAGTTGGCGTATCCATAGCCACTATACATATTCCATTCATTAAACTACTACACACACTACATAGATTATGCATACTACATACATTAAGCCATAATAGCAGCATGCTAAACGAGGCTTACAGAATACATACAGGTCTCTCTTTTTTTTTTTTATTAAAGGCATGGTTACAGTATTTCTACTTTAAATCAGACCATGTTAGTTTTAGACCAGTCAACAGTAACCTCTGAACATCTTACCTGTAGAAATTTAAATCTCTTGTGAAAGAGAAACCATGTTCGATATGGGAATATTCTCTAGGAGGGCTACTGGGAAATTTTTATTGAATTTGTCAACGCAAGTGCTTTATTTTCTCCAAACAATATAAAGCTTTTCGACTTGTTACTTGGAGCGGAATCCAGCCCTTTAACGGTCCTTCAAATGACGTTTACGAAAATGCTGTTCAAGAATAAGTGCATATTCGATATGATTAATTATCTTTGTAGGTAAGGCTCAGTGGTTGACGTTTTTCCAGCCGCGTACGAAACTGTCTAATAATAACGCATGCTTTAGTAAGCTATAGGATTGCTGCTTTGACATGTACTATTGCTTTAATATTCCTGTGATGGTATTTATACTTTTTAATCTTATGCTAAAACTGGTTCTTTGGATATTACGCAAATCTCAAGATGTTCTATTCATTGAGAGAAGTATAAGCATGATATTAAAAAAGTGCACTTTATTGCAAAAACATAACCGCAATAGCGCTTATTCAATTACAAGGACGCCATAATTATCGCCTATAGACATAGCAATGATATTCATGTTTTCTTCTACCACATCTTTGAGTAAAGCAGGCAAGTGCTGGCTAGAAATTATTTCATGACCGTTTTCCGACGTTTGTGTAAAAAAGGGAACTCCCCAAAAGAATAACTTGCCAGACTCAGTCATCACTAGCGAACTGTTGCACCCGCAGGTGAGATTTATGATTTTTTCTGTAGGCGCCCACAGGCTTGCGATAGGGTAGCCTATAGCATAGACCCGTTTGCTAGTCATATTGACTTTACTACCTGGATAAATAAAGCCTGGATACAAAGGGATACCTAATTGTCCTTCTTCACATCTACCAAAGACTACAAACGTATTATCGCTCATTAGCACTGTAGAACTATGATCACCAGCAGCGATTGATACGATGTGTTTGATGTCATAAGGTTCAAAAACGCCCTTGTGCTGTGATGAATTGCTTCGTTCTTCATTGTTCTTCTTTCTGAACTTTGAATATGCTTGGTTGTTTTCTTTACGCGATTGTTCCTTGCCTCGTTTTGTTCCACGAGAAGAAGCACCTGTATTGCTCGTTCTGGAGTTGTGGATTACCACACTCACATTGTCATCTTCCTCATCCTCTGATTCTTCTTTGATTTCGTGACTAGAGACATTTGCATGGTGATGACTTCCATATAGCTCTGGTAAATCCTTGCTCTGATAATAGTGCTGCTGTTGTTCTTTATTGATTTCATCAAAATAAGGGACAAGAGTAGGCTCCAGTATGAGATTGGAAGCATCTATAACCTTATTCTTCGCTATCCTTCGGGCAACGCCGCACTGTCCATAATTGTTTTGCCCCCACGTATAGAGTTGGCCTTGATGATCTAGGGCTAGAGAATGAAAGGCACCACATGCGATATTGATGATGTCCTTCAAGTTTAACCTTTGTGGAGTCAAACTTTCTGACAGCATATGCTTTTCAGATACTTTACGGCCGAGCTGCCAGTACTCCCCGCATCCCCACGAATACACGCTACCATCACTTGTTAAGCAGATACAGTGATGCTTCCCAACTGCAATATCCACGCAGGTTTCATGAGCTAAAGCTCCTACAATTCGTGGATAACGTTGAATGTCTGTACCAGGAAAATAACCGAATACTCCTTGGCTTGACTAATATCGTTTTTTTTTATCATGAGCTAAGTGACGTGCATCATAGTAAAGCCAACATTCAAGACTTACCATAAATGTGCCCCAGGTGTAGAGTTGTCCTTTGGAAGAGATAGCCATAGAATAAGTATAGCCACAGGCGATCTTTGAGAATTTCGTATATTTAATGGATATATGGCGGATAGGCTGAGGTATAGACTCAATACCCTCTCTTCCTAAAGCACCAAATTCATTACCTCCCCAGCTCCAAATCTAAGACAAGGCTTTTATTTTTGATCACAGAATACATTGTGCATGTTCCTTACCTTACCATTTTTGGTGAGTGCTAATGAATGCATGTAGCTTGACTGTACATCGACAATGTCTTCATCTTTGAGAGCTTCAATCAATGTTAAGCGACTTACACTTGTCACATCATCGCCGAGACCCAATTCACCATATGCTTCACCCGTACCAATAACATAGGCTTTTCCCGAAGGGATTGAGCTATCAACTAGATAAATAGAAGTATTGGCATAAATTCACCATGCTATGTGTCATAAGAGTATACTGTACTAGTTGGCATATCAATTTCCATTGGTATATGCTTTTGTGTACAAGGGTGAAGAAAAGACAATAGAACTTTTTGATTTCTCTTTATTTAGTTTTACGGCACGCAAGGTGATGCATAACTGATTTATGATAAATTACTCTCTATATTCATCATTTTAGTAAAATAAAAGCTTGAATAGATGCATCCTGGGGCATAAGAAACAGTCAAGATGCTTGGCTAAAGGTTAGCTATGCATACAAACACTCGAATTGAAAATATGCTACATATCATCCAGTAACGGATAGTAAAGTTCCTTTATTTAGTGAGAGTGTATAGTTTATGAATATCTAAATCAATGCACAGTAATAATATGATTAGAAATATATACATTACTTATAACGGTCATCGCTGAAACTGCGCTGAGCTTAAAAAAGGAAATGTACACAAAATATCGTGCTCATTGTTGTGTTTCTTTGGTTGTATAAAAATCATCAGTAAGTCTACTATTCATAAGATGACCGGATTCATTGAAAGCCGCCTATGAGAAAGACGAGAAGATACTTCTTGTGCATGGTGCGCAACTTTAAGAGTAGAGTAACGTTTTAATAAAAGGATATTTCTGCCTTTTCGCCTATTGTTTATGTCAAAATAATACGCATTCTTCCTTTATGCCTTCTTTCGCGGAGATAGACGATCGCTGCTGCGCTCGACACTATTTATTTGACTTGAACAATATTTTTGGAAGTATACTCTTAAAAATAGTCCAATAAATGAAGGAGAAGGCACTGTCAAAGCCTTGATCAATGTCAAACGCACGCAGATTCAAGCTAAATTACCTTCACTGTAGAATAATGCTGACTTTAAATTTTAACAAAAGCGATTGCCCAAAGCAGTCATTGTGTTTATTTTCAATTAAACCCTTTTCTCTTTTTCTTTTTCTTTTTTTTTTTGTTCATCCATGTCTTTTCTTCATAAAATTATTGATAAAGCAAAACATCATCAACCAAATAAGACTGAAGAAAACACCATGTATACACCTCATTCTTCTACTTCTTCTTATACTCAACCACCACCACCACCACAACAACAACAACAACAGCAAGATTTACCAAAAGTTCAAGAAGAGAACAATTATACAACTGGATACGTAACACCAAGACAATCCATGAATTCAAATCAACCCAACAATAATAATCATGCAGGTAAAAAAGATACCTTTTTGAATTATACAAAGCCTTAACAGTTTCATTTTAGAAAATAGTAAATGCATTTATAAATAACGTGTTTATTTGTTTACTAATATATGCTATCATCACATATAGACGCGGACATTCATCACAATAGCAACGATAACACGAGAGCGGCGTTAAAATGTCGATATCAACAATATGATGCAGCCATTATGGATCAACGTAAGAATAGACCCAAATTGAAATTGGATGACTTTCATTTACTAAGAACCCTCGGCACGGGTTCATTCGGAAGAGTTCATCTGGCTCAATCAAGGCATAATGGCAGGTACTATGCAATCAAAGTATTAAAGAAGACAGAAGTTGTCAGATTAAAGCAAGTGGAACACACAAACAATGAAAAACATATCCTCGAGTCTGTAGCAAACCCCTTCTTGGTTAACCTATGGGGCACTTTCCAAGATGATGCTAACCTCTATATGGTAATGGATTATGTTCCCGGTGGTGAATTGTTTAGTGTCTTGAGGAAAAGCAAACGATTTCCAGACCATGTTGCAAAATTTTATGCAGCAGAAGTTACCTTGGCAATTGAATATCTTCACAATAAGAACGTCATTTACAGGGATTTGAAGCCAGAAAATTTATTATTGGATGCTAATGGACATATTAAAATTACAGACTTTGGATTTGCAAAATACGTACCAGATATCACATGGACCTTATGTGGTACGCCTGACTACTTGGGTAAGTGATATATGAAGGGTGTGTAATAATAATAGTAATAATAATTTATATAGCTCCCGAGGTCATTCAGTCAAAAGGATATGGCAAAGCAGTTGATTGGTGGAGTTTGGGTATTTTGATATTTGAAATGTTGGCAGGCTATCCACCATTTTATGATGACGATCATCTCAAGTTGTATGAAAAGATCCTACAAGGCAAAATTCGTTGGCCATCTTACTTTGACCCAAATGCTAAAGATTTACTCAAGCATCTCTTAACCTCTGATCTATCTCGTCGCTATGGTAACCTTAAAAATGGTGCCGATGATATCAAAAACCATCCTTGGTTCCAAGGTGTTGATTTTGATAGAGTAGCTAATCGACAAATCAGAGCTCCTTATATTCCTCAAATACGTGGAGATGGTGATGCAAGTCACTTTGACAGGTATCCAGAGACAAATGAACAATATGGCGCACCATGTCAAGATATTTACAGAGACAAGTTCCCTGACTTTTAATTTAATAAAAAACATATTGACTTTCATATTTTATCAAGGTTGGCTTAAGGACCGCGTTGATGCTATTTACTACAAGAAAATAAGAGTTTCCAAAACAAAATACTTACAAGGGCAACTACAAGACATTTTCAACGATTATTGATTGTGAACTTGGTTGACAAAAGCTCATGAATACATCATAGCAAAGAATTGACGTTAACCACACATCAATTCAATAGCACTAGTTCTTGTTTCATACTCCCGATCGACATTGCGCGTTGTAAATTTCAAACTACGACTAAAAAAATCGAGAAAGAGAGGATTACATCTTTTGTGTCTTCATTTCACCTGTTACTGAAATGAATGTATTGGTAGATACCCGATGGCGAAAGCTAGCATGGCAACGCATCATCATTTATATAGCATGTTCTATATTTCTTTTACATTTCTTTACATCATTCTCTGCATCTTCTTCTTCTTCAGTTTCATTGACAACTCTTCCATGGTACCAACAGCCTCATCCGGGAATGCCTCCGTTCAATCAGTATGTCACAGTCAATCTTACCCAACATGAGAGAGAAAAGCTGACACAAGACATGATTGTAAAGGCATCCAACCTTGTATCTCGTGCATTTCCTGATATACAAACCACAATCAGGGGAGCTTCCTTAAACAAAGAACAAGTCCAACAGTTTAGATCACTGGTTGAATGCTGGACATCATCAGGAAAGTGGGTTAAAATGGACGGCCCAGTCAAAGTAATGCCTCATTTTCAAGATCCTTTATATGCAAAATGTGATCGAAAGTACAAGGGGGAAGGACAGAGAGATGCTGTTCGTTATGTTTGGCAATCAACTTGTGAACCGATCAAGAACAACATGGACCATAGTATAAACAGAGACAGATGGTGTAAGGTGTTGAATGGAAGACATATTCTCGTGGTAGGAGATTTGGTGCAGTATCAATTGCATGAAATCTTTTTGAATACCTTCAGAGATGGCCCAACCGTTTGTTTTGGAGAATTAAATTGCAGAGGTAATGTGATAAAAAGGTCATTAGGTGGTGTTCGTATGGCTAAAAAAATCCTACATTAGAGCATACGTTGTGTAATGAACCGTACCAGGAGACACATCTAAAGTATCTTAGAAACGATCGACTGTCAAATAATCAGCATACAAACATAAATCAAGGGTATCCCAAAGTAGACATCATCGAGATGCCTTTTGCAAAGCCATCCTTTGGAAGAGGTTATCCCATCTTTATCTTGAATCGATCGCCAGTCCATGAAACAGATGAGGAGTTCATAAAGGGATTAATTGAGACAATGAAGACAATTCGTAAGAACAATCCCAATACGCTTGTTATCTATAGATCGTCATCCATCGGACACCCCTTCTGTGATGACGCTGAAGGACCTATAGAAGGCTTGACAGATAGTGATTATAAGGTATTACCTTTTGGATGGAGCGAAACAAAGCGACGAAACCTTATTGCAAAGGCAATTATTGAAGGAGCAGGCGGTATTTATGTTGATTTGGGAGCATTGACCGACTTACGCCCTGATGGACATGTAGGTGGACAAGATTGTCTAAGATACTGTATCCCTGGGCCTTTAGATAGCTGGATGCATATTTTATACCAAGTATTCTTGGCTTTGGATGGAAAGATTCCACTTGAAAAATAAAATAAAAGGTCATGACGTATTTTTTATAAAAGATACTTGGTTAAAATTTAATCCCGATTACTGCACTCTTTCTCTCTCTGCTTTAGAATCATGTCAGATTGGGATGCATTAAGAAACTTCTTACCAACTAGCTTTGGTAAACAGGAAGAAAAAAAAGATTTCACTCAAGAGTTTGAAAAGACAAAGCGAGAGGTACACGCAGTTGATCCATTGCTTTATAGATCTAACCATTTATACAAAAGGCCGCTGCTGCGAAATCTAAAAAAGATCAATCTAATGGAAAGAAGGATGGACAAAAAGACAGCAAACCTTTAGAAAAACAATCTGACGATGAGGATGAAGAAGAGGATGAAGTAGAGGACGCAGGATACAGCTTTTCTGAATCACCTCCCATCTCTCACGAGATCAAGCTTAACGATCACTTCCGTGCTGTTTCAGCACTTACCCTCGATCCAGCAGGAGCTAGATTGATCACTGGAGGATATGACTATGATGTCAAGTTTTGGGATTTTGCCGGCATGGACAGATCTTTCAAGCCTTTTAGAACCATTCAACCTTGCGAAGATCATCAGATTCACGAACTTCAGTACTCTCTCTCTGGGGACTCATTCCTTGTGATTGCTGGAAACAATCGTGCTAAAATATTCAATCGAGACGGCTTCGAGTTGAGCGAGTATGCAAAGGGTGATCCATACATTCGTGATCTGCGACACACGGATGGTCATGTAGGTGCCCTCACGAGTGGTACATGGCATCCTATCGATCGTCAATATTTTGCTACATCTTCTCAAGATGGAACTGTTCGTGAATGGGATGTTGAAAAAGTGAGAAAGCAAAAGACGACAATTGTATATAAATCACGCGAAAGAGGAGGTCGTTCGGCTTGTACTGCCCTTGCTTACAGTCCAGACTCAAAATTGATTGCTGGTGCATATCAAGATGGAACACTTCAGTTTTGGAATATGACAAGCAACCTTTTGAGACCAGCGATATCCATTGCAGATGCTCATCAAAAGGGCACAGAGACAGCATCTGTGTTATTTTCAAAGGATAATCATACTGTTGTCACACGGGGTGGTGATGATTCTGTAAAATGTAAGTACAAATGATAATAATAATATTATTTTATAACATGCTTATATAGTGTGGGATATCCGCAATGCCAAGAAGGCTGTAAAGACAGCTTATGGCTTGGATATAGTGAATCCTGAAGTGAATGTTATCTTTAGTCCTGATGAAAGATTGATCTTGACAGGCACATCTTGTCCCAAGGGCAAAGGATTCGGTAAGCTGGTCATGTTGGATAGAGATACACTTGAGATACGTGAAAGCATAGGTACGTTCAAAATGATTGTTTACAATTTGACTCTAATACTTTATATAGATGTCAATCAATCGAGCGTTTTGAAAGTGCTATGGCATCCTCGCATTAATCAAATCATTACTGGTAGCGCCGATGGAACTGTTAGTGTTTATTACAGTCCAACTCATTCACATCGTGGTGCCAAGCTATGTGTAGTGAAGGCAGCTAAGAAACGAGCGGTTGATGATTATGAAGTGGAACGACCTATTATCACCCCTCATGCATTACCTATGTTTAAGGAAGACGAAGCAAGAACGAGTAATAGAAAGAAGGCCAAGTTGCGCAATGATCCCAAGGCATCACACAGACCTGATCTCCCTGTCAGCGGCCCTGGTAAAGGCGGTCGTGTCAATATGAATCAGCAACAAGCTGTTATTAAATCATTTGCTAAAGATACCACAAGAGGTAAAAATAATGATTCGAAAAACTATAAATAGTCTAACATAAACTAGATGAGGATCCTAGAGAGGCACTTCTCAAGTATGCCAGTGTTGCTGAGAATGATCCTGTTTGGGTATCTAATGGTAAATATCTAATACTTTATTTATAAAATATCATTAACCCTTGTCTATTATTATTCTAGTCTATAAAAAGACGCAACCCAAACCTATCTTTGCTGAAGATGGCGAAGAAGAAGAGGAAGAGGAAGATAAATAAATCATTTTCGTACATAAAGCAAGAACTCATATTCAAAATCCATATGTCTTTGCTTTCCTTTTGGGATATCGTTTTCTTGTATATATTCTTGCAACTCATCATGTGTGGCTAGTCTGTACGTATTAAGATCAATTTCTGGCATAAATGTATCACATAGAACAGGAGTAGAAGAATGATCGTATACGTTTGTAATAAGGATATGTGTGCAGTCTGATAATAGGATACCATCTTCATACACCTTTTGCCCTCCCAATAAGAATATTCGTGTGTCTTTCTTTGCTAAAGCTTGTGCCATTGCAAAGGCTTCTTCCAAGCTTGAAGCCAAAGTAGCGTCTGGGTGCCTGAGAAAGAGGGTTAGCAGTGTAAGAAGAGAGAAAGATCAAGTACGTACACTATATAATTCTTATTCTTTGATATAATGATGTTGAGACGATTGGCTAATGGAATACCATTCATTGGAGAAGCCTCATATGATTTACGACCCATAATGACAATGTTACTCCAGGCCTTTGGATCTGTTTTATCTAATGGCTGATCACCGTATGATTTTGTAGTAACGTGTTCAAAGTATTGCCAATCTCCAGGAATATTCCATGGTAGTGCGTTATTAACACCTATTCCGCGAGTTTTAACCAACACTGCTGCCATTATGGCGAATGTCTTCTTATCAATGGTCATCCTACCAAAAAAAAAAAATTAAAAAAAGGTACGGCTTAAACTCAACAAAAGACAAATTAAGAAGGGGTTGTACATTCACACCTTATAATTATCTAAAATTGTGTTTTCGTTGATAAAGTCGGCTTTAACCTATATACTCAAAGACACTTTGGACGTTCAATAAGAGGTGAATCTGCAAAAGGTGTAACACTCACAGGTTAGGTGCCGCATTCACAGCTTTAGGTGCAATATCTCAAGCTGGCATCATAGACATATCAGTTAAAAGATTGACGGTAAGGAAACAGAGGTAAATGGTAAAGTTGGAACCAGAACTGAGTATTATCTATCTTACTTATTCAATGCCATGGATATCATGGATAAAAAGGGCATCAAGGATCATTATATTGTTCTGGATAATGCACTTATAAGTCCAAGGTGGTTAGAAGAGTGATTGAAAAAAGAGGCTACAAATGCCTGTATTTACCACCCTATTCACCCTTTTTAAATCCAATCGAGGAGTTTTGATTAAAAATGAAGACGAGTGTTTGAAAAACGTCATTAAAAGCTGGTGATCGACTGACGGATCGTATTTGTAGGTCGGTTGGAAAAGTACATCTTAATGTGATTAAAAATAAGCGCCCTTTGACGGTCATTTTAACTGTAACTTTCTTATTGGCTCAGATCCATTTGTATTCCGAATAGAGGTGTGTAAAATAGAGCTACATTATCTTTTTTTCTCTCTTCCATAAAGAAGGAAACACTATTGTGTTGTTTGATATAAAAGCTTGAAGAAAGAGAGAAAGAAAGAAAGAATATAGAATAAATCATACAACATACGATGGCTACTGACCTTTGTTATACACTTGTTTGTCAAGACGACGCGACAGAAATACCTTCCTTACAAGAGTTTCAGCGAGCTTTTGAAAAGGGTCCAGATGAGACACGCATCGAGACAATGAAAAAGTTACTTGTGATCATGCTCAACGGTGATCCCATGGAAAAGCTCTTGCTCCATGTCATTCGTTTTGTTTTGCCCTCAAGAAATAAGCAACTCAAAAAGCTCTTGCAATTCTATTGGGAAATTTGTCCCAAGACCAAGCCAGATGGAAAACTTAAGGACGAGTTTATCTTGGTTTGGTAAACGAAGAAGAAGCTGTCACTTGATAACTGAACTCACTCATTTATATAGTAATGCTTTGATGAACGACCTCCAACATCCTAATGAATATATTCGAGGTTCAACGCTGAGATTCTTGTGTAAAATTAAAGAAGCCGAATTATTAGAACCTCTCGTACCTTCTGTTAGAGCCTGTCTGGAACACCGTCACTCTTATGTACGAAAAAATGCTGTATTCGCTATAGGATCTATCTACAAGTCATTTGATATGCTCTTCCCTGATGCTCCAGAGGTCATTGAATCATTTTTGCTTTCGGTAGGTTCAATCACACTACTTTGCTTTCTTTGATATTAAGGTCAACATATAGGAAGCAGACATGACCTGTAGACGCAACGCATTTGTTGTGTTATCCAACATCGACCACGAACTTGCTGTTCAATATTTGCTCCAAGTTATTGACAGCGTACCTACTTTTGATGAGTTATTACAATTAGCGGCTATTGAACTCATCCGTCAGGACTCAAAGACCAACTCTGCCAACAAGGTATATACTATATTTATAGTATTCTATAAATCATGCTTATAACAGGCTATCGATCCATAGGCAATTTATATTCGTTGCTTGTCTGAACTCTTGACTGCCGCATCACATTCTGTCAAATACGAAGCTGCTTCCATCCTTTTATACTTGACATCAAGCTTTGCTGCTGTTAAAGGTAAGTGATATGATATGTTGTGGAATTGGTTATCTTATATCCATATAGCTGCTGCTTCTTGCTACATTGAGCTCATTGTTAAGGAATCTGACAACAATGTCAAGCTTATTGTTCTTGATAGACTTGAAGAAATCAGAAGCAAGCATGAGGGTGTATTGGAAGACCTTGTGATGGATATCTTACAAGTGCTGTCAAGGTAAGTCATTTAGAATTCATAGAAGCAGTTTAATTGAACATCAATAGTCCCGACATTGATGTTCGTCGAAAGGCATTGCGTATCGTTTTGGAAATGGTTTCTTCAAGAAACGTACAAGACGTTGTTCTTTTCCTAAAGAAAGAATTGACAAAGACACAAGATGATGCATATGAAAAGGTAAATGCATAAAAAGACATGCAGATACAAAGCCTTACACGCTACTTTAGAACACAGAATATCGTCAATTGCTCATTCAGTCCATCCACACCTGTGCCATCAAATTCTCTGAAGTCGCGGCCAATGTTGTCCATGTTCTAATGGAATTCTTGGGTGATTCTAACAACCCTGCTGCTGCTGATGTTATTTCTTTTGTTCGAGAAGTAGTAGAAAAGTTCCCTACCTTGAGAGAATCCATCTTGGAGAAATTGTTGGATACATTTAGTGATATGAAATCAGGCAAAGTTTTCCGCGGCGCACTCTGGATTATTGGTGAATACTGTGAGAGTGCGAAGGAAATTGATGATGCCTGGAACCAAATTCGTCATGTCTTGGGTGAAGTTCCTTTGCTTGCATCTGAACAGAAATTATTGGACGCTGCTGAAGCCGACGCTGAAGAAGGAAAGGAAGGTGGTGAGAAACCCTTGGTTCCTACAGGCAGCGCTGCTCCTCGTCGAATCTTGGCTGATGGTACTTATGCAACAGAAAGCGCCTACACAGAATCATCATCTGCTGCTGCTGCTCGACTAGAAGCTGTAAAGGCAGCCAAGAAACCACCCCTTCGTTCTCTTATCCTTGCTGGCGATTACTTCCTCGCTACCATCCTTTCGACAGCCCTTACTAAACTCATGCTTCGTTATGCCAAGATTGTAGACGACGCCACACTTGCTAATGCTCGTAAAGCAGAGGCTATGTTGATCATGACTAGTATCTTGCGTATTGGTCAATCTAAATTCGTTGCCTTTGAAATTGACGAAGACTCATACGATCGCATCATGCAAGACTTGCGTGTCGTTGGCTCCGCTGACAGTTCCACTGTAGATCGTGTTTACCTTGAAGAAACACGTGAAGCATATGCTAAACAGCTTCAAGCTCAAGACAAGCGCTTAGCCGATGCCAAGGCAGAAAGCGAAGTGAGCACTCAAATCCAAGCCGATGATACGATCGTGTTCCGTCAGTTTACAAAGAAATCAGGAGGTAATGCGGATGAGTATGACCAAGACTTGTCTCGTGCTACGGGTACATTAGATGATAAGGACGACCTGATGTCCAAATTGAACCGTATTGTCCAATTGACTGGCTTTTCTGACAAGGTGTATGCTGAAGCCGTCGTCAACGTTCATCAATATGACATTCTTATGGACGTCTTGATTGTGAATCAGACAAATGAAACCCTACAAAACCTGACAGTTGAATTTGCCACACTGGGAGATCTTAAGCTCGTTGATCGTCCTACAACGCACAACTTGGCACCCCATTCATTCCTAACGGTCAAGGTGCCTATCAAGGTATCCTCTACTGAAACAGGCGTGATATTTGGTAATATTGTGTATGACTCTCATGGGTCAAGCGAGAACTGTGTTGTGTTGAACGACATTCATATTGACATTATGGATTACATCAACCCTGCCTATTGCACAGAGACTCAATTCAGATCTATGTGGACCGAATTTGAATGGGAAAACAAGGTGAATGTGAATACAAATATTAGGTAAGGGAACTTGTTCATTTGTTGAACTTGGCTAATAACATATTTTAGTGATTTACGCGCCTACTTGCAACACATTATGAAATCAACCAACATGAACTGCTTAACACCCAAGAAGCAGCTTGAAGGCGACTGCGGCTTCCTATCAGCTAATATGTATGCTAGAAGTATATTTGGTGAAGATGCATTAGCCAATTTGAGCATCGAAAAGAACGGTGACGGACCGATCACTGGACACATCCGTATTCGCTCCAAGACACAGGGCATTGCATTAAGTCTTGGTGATAAAATTACGCTTGCCCAAAAGGTTGCAGCTTAATCATAATAAAACTTTATCTACATTTTTATTATCTTAAAAAACCAACACTAATGTGACAGATTGGCCATCTTCATTATCTTCAGTCTGTACTAATATATCTTGCTCTTCCTGCATATCCTTCACAACGTCATCCTCCATACGGACAGCAATGGATTTCTTATCAGATCGTTTGAACTTTCGAATGACTTTGCTGACAGGTTTCTTTATCTCACTGCGTTCAATTATCTTTTCAGTTAATTCTTTAACTGTCAGATGTTCTAAATAGATAGCTCTGTAGACATCGTCTGATTCAAACTTGATCAACACACTAAGCTCTGACAGCCCAAATATGAGTAAAATGGGCATGAACGACATGAATATTTTTTTTCTCTCTCTTACTTGCAATACGTCTTCTTCTCTGAGGTACATAGGAAGGATCATAGCCTATGGGTACTTGTGCAGGGAAAGGATAATGCATATCTACAGCAGGAGCAGGTTGAAAGCTTGTACTAAAACTTCTTCGCATGGGACCAGGCATAAAATTTACTGGGGCAGGTACTGGAGAAGGTAATGGCAAAAGAATGTTGCTACTGCTCGGAGAGGCAATTAAGCCGCGTCTATGCATATCCTCTGCCATGTCTTCTTCTGGTGTAACTAACTCTCTGAATACCGTCACAGGAGACGTTGGTGAATAAGCCAGCCAGAGGGGATGAGGTTCGCCGTTTTTCCCGCGAAGTTTTTCCAATTGTCGTTCAATGTGTCTTGCGTCGTCCTTATTTTTCCTTTCCGCGCCCTAAATCAATGTAAGCTTGAGTATGACAAAAGAATTAAATCTTACCTTGTCACGAAACAACTTTATTCTGGAGTATGTCTTTTCGATATGAGGCATGCCTTGTTGATAACTTTCGATTTGTAGACGAAGAGGTATACCTTTAACACCTTTGATTCTAGAAAAGTCTGTAGAGAGACAGTTGAACTTGACATAAATGGATGCACCTGCTTTTCCATTCCAACGAAATACAATGCGATCAAATTGCCTGTGTTCGATGATGTGGATACCATTTGACCTTGAGATGTCTATTAAAAAAATGATTAATAATTAATAAAACAAATAATAAACAAATAATAACCTAAATCAATGGCTTTTGCTTTTTCTGCATTATTTTGATGAGATAACCAAAACTTCCAATAGTCAGTTGCACCAGCGCGGTGTGCTTCATCATGGAAAGTGATAATGGCTGTACTGATAATGTCTCCATCATAACCCTTGACATCCTTCAAGGTGATATTATAATGTTGACCTGAAACAAAAGGTTAAATGAGGATAAGGTTTCATTATATCAATTTAACCTTTGTTTAAATAAGTCAAGGGAGGTTCATCAACTTTTTGAGCTGCGGCTGTTGGAGCTGTCACACAGTCAGTCACTTGAAACTGAAACATATTATTATCATCACTAGGGTTACCTTCTAAACAAATGTCATAGCGTATTGAACTATAAAATGTCGTCAATACACTTCCATTCAATGTGTGTAACATTTTCAAAAAAGTAAAATGCATGGTCTGCGTGGGTTACACAGGCCGTGTAGATGATCGGATTACTTTCCGTTCAAAATAGAGTACCTGGCAGGGTTTAATGGTGGCATATGAGATTGATCCATGGTAACATTTTGTTGCATGGCAACAGATTTCATGGGGTAACCGAAAGGACTAATGTAATTTGAAAATTAAGAAAAAGGAAAAGAAAGAAGAGAAAAAGATATTTACTGTCCTTTATAAAAATTTCTCGTAAGCATATCAAGTAACAATCTTGTTTGTATAAGAAAGAAAAAAAAAAGTATAAAATTTGAATAACAATCCTCCTTAAATGTGACTTTTAAAGAAAGAAAGACAGAGGGAGAATAGAGATAAAGTGTATTCATGCGCATATATAAACTCTGGAGTGTGTATCATACGATTTATTATTATTATTTGTATTATTTGTATTACTCTTTCTATACATATGTGCTATATATACATATATAATCTTGATTGTACTACTTTTGCCCTTTGCTACTACTACTTTTTATAGTGCACGGTTGCTATTGTCCACGTGATTTATACAATATCCGCACAGTCTTTTTTTTTTTTTTTTTTTTTATCATACACACATACATACATACATACTCTATTGCATACTTTTTTTTTTTTTTTTTTTTTTTTCTTTCTTCTTCTTCTTTCTGTCTTTATATAAAAAAAAAGGGGGACTTAATTGAAATAAATAAAGAGAGAGAAAAGGTATTTGTTGTTGGCGGGACGCGTAAAATATTTTTAAACATTATCAAATAGAGAAATACCCTCTTCTTTTTTTTTTATTTTTTATACAACATGTCAGTTTATAATCATCGCCCAATGGTGCCAACGCCACAAAGTCGCATTGTTGAAATGCTGGATTCAATAAGAAATGAGTTTGATCAGTTAGCACAAGAGCTTTATGTTTGCAAAACTCAAAGAGATGACTTTGAGCATAAAAGTATAACCACTGTGTTATTATTGCCATCTTCATCATTTTAACCTTCTTCTTTAGTGAACCAACAAATCTCAGAAATGAATAACTTTCAACAAAGCTTACTTGAGTTGGAACGTACTCAGCAAAATCAAAAGAAACAGTTAGTAGAATGATGTATAGCAAATCCCTCCTTCCATTATTAAACATCTTGATAGATATGAAGAAGAGATTGCTCGGCTTCGTCAACAAATTGAATCACGAATGTCTTCTGGTCCTTCCGGAATGCCATTACATCCTCTTCCTCAACAGCAGCAACAACTTCCACATCAACCTCCTCCACCTCCTCCTAATATTGGTCCTGGTTCGAATTACTTTGGTGGTATTATGAATGCCCATACGAACCAAGGTCCGCCTGGTCTAGTCGCTCCATCTCAAATACCCGAACGATCACCGAGCCAACATTCTCAGCAATCACCTCATTACTCTTCTCAAGCACCACCACCACCACCACCATCATCTTACTTGAATGGTCAGCAAACGTACTCACCTAACAGAGGTATACCCACCCCACCCACTTCAGGTCATCCCCAGCGACCTGATTGGGGTAACTATGGTTATCGACCTGGCTCTTCAGTTCCGCCTGCCGCGGTTCCACCTGAGTCTGTAGGATCGAAGCGTAAATCAAATTCATCTTCTTCCAGCGCTCCCTCTGCTCAACAGCAACAACAGCAACCACCACCCATGATGGCGCGTACTGCACCTAATAAGATATCAAGCCCATCAACTACCGGATCTGGAAATTTGGCTGACGTTGATCCTGACAATGTGCCTGCAAATATGAAAGTAGAAGGTCAGGATTGGTTTGCCTTGTAAGTTTTCATTCATTCTCATTTACACACACGTCTCTCATGGGTATCTCATAGGTTTAATCCTAAAACTCCTCGTCAATTGAAAGTGGATCTAGTCCATACTATGGATCATACAAGCGTTGTTTGCTGTGTCAAGTTTAGTGCAGATGGTCGTCTTTTGGCTGCTGGTTGCAATCGTGCTACCTTCATTTATGATGTAGCCACCTCTCAACGTGTGGCGTAAGTATTTGTCTATTCATCTTTTTAGACAGAAATTAACATATCTTAGTGTTCTCCAAGATGAAACTATCAAGACTGAAGGCGATTTGTATATTCGATCTGTTTGCTTTAGTCCTGACGGAAATTATCTTGCTACGGGAGCTGAAGACATGCAAATTAGAGTAAGTCAATTCTGCCTTTTTACGTGTACAGATACTAACAAATCATAAGGTATGGGATATAGCCAACAAACGTATCAGAAATGTACTAGTCGGACATCAACAGGACATTTATTCGTTAGATTTCAGCCGAGACGGACGCTTGATCGCATCCGGCTCAGGCGATTGCACAGCAAGAATCTGGAGCATGGCAGACGGCAAATGTCTTCAAGTGCTTCGAATTTCAGATCATGATCAAAAAGATCCTGGAGTTACCAGTGTTGCCTTCTCGCCTGATGGACGTATTATTGCAGCAGCTAGTTTGGATAAAATGATCAGAATTTGGGACACCCAGAGCGGCATTCTACTTGAACGACTTGAAGGACATAAAGACAGCGTATATTCTGTTGCATTTATGCCAGATGGCAAAATGCTTGTCAGCGGAAGTTTAGACAAAACGTTGAAATTGTGGCAATTGGGTACAAACGAAGGACGCGGTATGGGAATCGAAAGAGATAGAGGTAAAGGACCATGCAAGGTTACTTTTACCGGACACAAAGATTTTGTTTTGTCTGTCGGGTGTACTCCTGACGGACGTTGGGTCGTATCTGGATCAAAAGATCGAGGCGTCCAATTCTGGGATCCACGTACGGGACAGACACAGTTTATGTTGCAAGGACACAAGAATTCAGGTAATTTGAGAATAGGTTATGTTAACATTGGTACTTATTTTTCATTCTAGTCATTTCTGTTGCTATAAGTCCATCTGGAAAGCCTTTATTTGCAACAGGATCCGGTGATAACCGCGCAAGGATATGGAGTTATGATTCCATTGGAAAAGGATATTAACAATTACATTCGAAATAAGTTGTTATTTTTATTTCACACAATCACGCTTTTATTTTATTTTATTTTTTCTTCTTGCCTTGCTCACTTCATAATAAATCAACTGTTCATTCATAATTGCTTAGTGCACGTATCGGTCACATGACATACTTGAAGCAGTAGGGGGCTTCAAGAGTAGAAGGGTGGTACATTCATCATGTATTTTAATAATCTATTTTATACATGTATATTCATTCTAAGGTTGAGTGATCAAATGATTGTTTCAGTAAACATTAGCAGGACCCTGCAATAGTTTTATGACTCGAATCTTTTATGGTAATGGTGATACGAATAGGTGCCACTTTAACCTGAAACAGAGACAGCGCCACTGGAGATGAGTTTCTGTTCATGCAACCTTTGTTCACGTGAGTTGCAGATCCATCCTAAAATACGCTGCCAAGTCACGTTACCCTTAATTTGTGTGTCCTTTTTTTTTCAAAGCTACTTTACAGTGTATGAACTTTCATAAAATTGAAGCGACTAAATGAACCCATCACCCACTTCATCGCCCAGTTTCCTGACGATGATGTACTAGAGGAGTCTGTAGCTCTTTACAATGGGAGTGGAGAAAGCATATAGCAAAGAATACAAAAAGATGCAAGCATACTTATGCTGTTCGATCTGTACAAAATGAATGGAGTACGTTTGATACCGATATATGCTGTAAATATATAGACAGTATGCCTGCAAGAGTGAAAGTTGTGATAGATGCGAAAGGCGGAAACACCAAATATTAATAAAATTTATGACAGTTGAAAAACCGTCCCAGTGGGGTTTCCATTTTTTCCATGCTGTGCAATTTGATCTAAGTTTTGACTCAATACCTTTGACCTTGACTCAAAGACTCGGCCTTGGTACGTTCTTCATGTCGTCTCCGTAACGAAACAATTTTTGTCTTTGCTTGTCTCTATTATAGCCAAGTTCATCACCGCCCGTTGCTATCCCAAGTTCAGCTTTTCAGCCATGACAGTTCCTCGGAAACTTGGTGGCCTTGGTCTACTAGATCCCTTCATACAGCAATCCGCGCTTCAGCTGCGATGGATACTTCCGCTGCTGCAACATTCTCATCTTGCGTCAGAGTTTTGGCGCTCGGACGTGCTCACTTCTTCCATTGTTCTGCCTCTCCTAACGGACTATCTTATTCACCTGATAGAGATCTCAATGCGAACTCCAGTGCCTGTACCACTAGGCTCCGACTTTCGTCTTCCTTTTCTGTTTCCATCGCTCCGCCCTCTTCTGTCCAAAGACAGAGAGCACCCATTAGGTGATATTCTCTAATACTCATCATCACAAAGGATGGTATCCCCATTGTTGCCGATGAAGAAGGCTTTCAAAAGGGGTTTAGCCAATTCTGGTCCTATGACAATGGTTACTTTGTCAATGCCAAACGCGGCAAAGTGATGGCCGTCTGTGAGAGCTCTATAAAGCCTAAAGCCGACATTGTTCAGCACATTAGGCTGCCACGCTGAATGGCCATGAGTCAAAGACGGGGTATTGATCATCATGGCTATATACACATCTAGCATCGTCCAAACTTGATTTTGGAGCTACAAGGTCCAAAAGAGGAAGGTAGTGAATACGTTGTCTTGAACAAAAGATATTGGGATAAAGCTAAATCTAGGCAACGTTGAATATTGGAAGCAATAGAGAAATAAATATTTTATTAAACATTTTCTTTAATCGACGTCTTCCACGGGCCACTTTTGCCCACCTGTTTTTTCAACCACTCTTATATTTTGAATTCTCATTTCCTTTGTTGCTGCCTTACATATATCATACATAGTTAAGAGTGCAACACTGATAGCCGTCAGAGCTTCCATCTCAACATCGGTCTTGCCTGATGTTTGAACAATAGGTTCACATTCAACACTCTTTCTATGGTCATCTAACCAAAGACGCACGTCGATCAATTCCAAAAGCAAAGGGTGGCACAGAGGAATAAGGTTAGAAGTGGATTTAGATGCTTGAATACTGGCTATTTTTGCTACAGTTAGCACATCTTCAACAAATACCACAATTATTTCTTCAGATAATAAAAGCGTCTCAAGTACTATAGCTTAAATTATCAAAAAGACTACAACTAGAGCTATGACAGCAAAAGAAGCAGCTGACGTTGCTCCAGCTGAACCTGTAGCGATTGGTGTAGCGGAGGCAGTTACTGAAGATTTAGAAATGGAGAAAGATGATATTTCCTACAACCAAAACTCAAACGTACCTCCAGCTTGCGTCCTACGAAAGAAACAGCAGTAAACAGCTACATATTCAACGTAGTGGTTGAATGGGAAACCAAGCTTGTAATTCCAGTCTATCAATACAGCGAGGCTGCAAGCGCTAGAAACACTCAGGCTTTACAGAAGGTCGAGGTTGAAATGATGTAAGCTCGGACGCGCGCAAATGCTTTATCAAGAAGCTTGAAATCAAGCATTGTGCTAGGGAATCTACTACTTTAGCATTCATCATGGAGGTGCGAGCCACAGAAAGTATTACTCAGTACTCAGCACGATTCGTCAAGGCGATTAATAATATGAACATGGATGTGCACAACGGTTTTTGGCGTTGATGTCTAGGTCTGTGCAGGTGTAATGGTCTTTTATACTTAAGCGCGAAAAGTCTATTCTCATTTACTTGGAGCAGCCTTCTTTTTCCTTTGATTGCTGTTTATATGAAGCCCAGCATACAGTTGTCTCCTAGTACGATCTGAGCTACTTTGGAGATCCCTTTGATGGTCAATTCTGTATAGGGACGGTTGTGCAAGGCTAATTTCGCACATACTTTCCATTTTTAGGGGGCTGCTCCCATCTCTGTAAGCATTAAATAAACAAAATTCGCAACTGTATGACAACAATAGAGGCTGATCTTAAGCATCAGCTTAAAAAGATCTCACCAAGTTAATATGTCCAGTAAGATAGTCTACAACTATGCTTATCAACAATGTTATTTTGCCCCATCACTGTTAAGAAATTAACTAAAGCCTCTCGCCTTTGAACTATAAAATAACAGTGCGCTATAGTCCACAAGTCGAAATAATAGCTTTTTGTGCAAAATACAAACATTGGTTTACAAGTGATACAATTTCTAGAAAATATATTTTTGACAAAATGAAGAGAGTCTTTGGGATTCATTTTTATATAGAAATGGCTTTTTACTTCAAAGAAAGGGTTGCTTATTCGCTAGCAGAAAGGTTGACTTTAGGGTTGAAGAAAAGAGCTTCCTTGCCCCAGAAGAAATCCTATAGAGTCAATCAGTTATTTGAACTTCATATGTATTATTTCAACTTACTCTAGCACGGAAGTTGATGTAAGGGTATTTGACCCATTCCTTAGGGTGATGCTTTTGGTGTTCATGGTGAGCGTGATAAATGTTGTAGGCATTGGCACCAGCAGCAAAGAGACTAATAAATAAGGTTAGTCATTGTTTTCATAAAGAGTAGCTCGATAATTACGAAGGAATGGCAACGAAAAGAGTGATCTTCTTCCAGGTTTCAGCAGATTCTATGGATAAAATGAGTATGTTTAAATTAAAGAGTATAATTAAATTACCAGCAGCATGCTTCTTGACAGCTTCACGTTCAGCAAGGAAGCTGCTGTTTTGAGCAGTGGTAGATTGGAAACGAGCACCAGTACGCTTTACAGAAGCAACGACTTGAGAGCTAACAATACGGGCGGCCATTATAAGTAATAAAAAAGAACTGGTACCATAATTTCTTTGCCCATCAGTTTTTTTTCTTTCCCGGTACCCCCTCAGCCAGGGTGTACTTAAATTTTTATGGTGCCTCTTTTGACACTCATTTAAATTACTCAGATATTTTTGATTGGATAAAATAATGATGACGTTGTATCCCATTCGGGCATCCACATAAATACAGTGCCTCCACCCCCAATTTTCGCTTTCCAACGAGCTGATTTCGCTTTGATCTCCGACTAACTTTCGTTTTTATAAAGTCCAATTTTCGCTTCTTTATTGGCCAAAGTTCGTTTTGGTAAGGGCTCATTTTCGCTTTTGTCACTTCCAAAGTTCGTTTTTGTTCGTTTCAAAGTTCGCTTTTGCATCACTCAATTTTCGTGTTTAATCTCAAGGTTTATTAAAGCGGCTCTTTATTGAGGCATTTTTGAAAGTTGTTGACAGAGTGATTTGCAATGTTGTGAAGAGCGTCCGTAAATCGGACCTCTGATTACGGATGATGACGTCGAAAGAATTTCGCACGTTTTTGTTTATTTTTTCATTTTTTTTCATTTGCAACTATGGTTTATATTTTTGATCTTATACACAATTTTCCACCAAACAGTTTTATTGCATATCTTAAAAGTATCATGGATAAGAGTGTCATTGGTGGTTTGGCGTTTCAAGTACTGTAGTTTCTTTTAAGAAGTTGCCGTAATTCTTCAAGGTCAATATTTCGTGCTCTTTTAAAGATAAGTATACACGTTAAGAATACTGCAAGAAAAACACAAGGCTTTGTACACATGAACCCTGCCCTACGCCGGAGAAATTCGCTGGCTGCCTTGATGAACAATTGTTCGTCTCCAGCCGGGAGTGGGAGCCGTATATTGTCTTTGTGGGAGGATGGCACGGTTGAACCCTGCCCTACGCCGGAGAAATTCGCTGGCTGCCTTGATGAACAATTGTTCGTCTCCAGCCGGGAGTGGGAAGTTGTCACTCTCCTCTTGTAAATCGATAAGGCATTTTGGTTTTACTCACTTCATTATAGGTCTAAATTTAACTACGGCAAAGCCAATGCTTTTGATACCAACAGTTTTCGATGGATTGACGATTCTCCTCTCTCTCTCTATTCTACTCGCGGCGTCATCACTTCTTCTTATATAGCCCTCAACACATGTATATATTTGTTTTATTTAAAACGAAAGAACATAGCAGCAAAACCAAGTAGATTTAATTGCTCCAAATTTTGGAACCATAATGCTTAACATGTACTTATTCCGAAAATGGTCAATTTACAGAAACTTCTTCCACCTTAATAAACGCAGTCTGATGATCTCGTTTTTGAACTGCAGGTTGACATGTCAATATCACTACTATTGACTTTCGTAAAAAAAAAAACAGACAGCTCTTGCCACTGAAGTGTTTTTGCTGGAAATTCATCGGTTTTTGAGAAGAAAAAGTCGGTCACAAATGGCTGGTTATAAGTTATATACTATCCTTTTCCCGTTTTTGTTCAAGATGTATTCTTGCAAAATTCTTATACACCCTTCTCCCTCCTATTACTAAGTAAATATGAATGATATACACTTCTGGAATACATATAATAAACTAAAAGACTTCTTCATTTTACTTTGTTCACTCAAGAAAACTGCTTCTTTACTTTTCATTCTTTAATTCTTGGACTTTAATACACAAAATCACCCTACTAACCAAGCCTTGAACAGGCTTTCTGAAAAGCTTAGCGAGAACTTATAATGTACCGTACTTCGTTGCTTTTGCATGACTTTGGTACGAATAAATAACTTTGTATCGATTTTTCTGGCAACCAAGATGAAGAGAAAGCGGGGAAAGAGGAAATTGATGAATGAGAGGATGACAACGAATGAACAATAGAGCCATCCTTTTCTTCTGTAATTTCATATCATGATAGGCTCTGATCATCATTCAGTATATATCTGTAGTATTCCTGAGTCTATGAATACTGAATCGCTTATAATTTATTCCTCCTAGAATAAATACTACTGTATATGAGACGATCGCCAGATTTAGAGGACATAGCGTTCACACCTACAAAATCAAGAACAAGCATGCACCAGTTGGGTGCGAAATTCTTGGTTTGTGTGATGCTGGGTACACTTTCTCCTTCTTGCCCAAATCCAGAATTGAGAAGAGCAAGGAGCTCGAGGCTCAAACCTTGGCTGGTACTGATGGCGGCTAACTGACGGCCGTCGTTAAAAGGTCGTATGGCTTGTCGAGCAACTTCCCCTTGCCCAAGTCAGCTTGAAGTTCAATGTTTATATGGACAATTACTTTTCTTCAGTAATATTGCTCAAGCATCTTAGAACAGCTGATGTTGGAGCGTGTAACACCGCTCGCCGCAACAGTGGTAAGTTCTATTGTGCATTACTAAGACAAGAAACTGTTTTACTGTATATCATGAAGAATAAATTATTACTATAGCTTTAAATTTTAAAAAATAAGATATATACAAAATATGTATAGTTATTTATGCATTTGGAATATAAACTGGCGATTTTGGCCCGTCATCAGCAATCTGTACCATGTGCTTATTCTCGTTTAGCCGGACAATTTGAGGGCATACAAGCTCAAGTAGCGAGGAGCAAGGGACGTTTTTTTCAAATCGCCGGTCTGTCTCTTTCTTATCATGCTCATCTTTCAAGACATCCAGCATACCCATTGTTTCTTCCAGTGCACTCTATATATGATACGGGATGTTAAAAGTAGGTTAATTCTGTATCTCCAAATACGTAATAAGCAAGAATAGGTATACATACAGCCAGCGTAAGAGTGAAGGTCACAAAGTGCACAGTGTTGTTCTTCTGCTTGCGAAATTCATCAATGACTCCAACACGCTGCTCTTTGTTCATCACGTATACGCCAGGAACAGGTGTTGACATCGTCCAGTGACGAATTGCTCGGTCTATTTGGAGTGGTGGCGACAGTCAAAAACCGAATCAAACAATGTGTGAATCAACTTATCGTGCGTATGGACAAAATGGAGCTTTAGTCTTGAGAACGTTTCAAAGCTGCCATACTTGTACAGGCTGGCGATTGTCCTTATCATGGCCAAGAGGCCAAACATTGCCTTGTGATGATCAAAGCTTGTTTTGCCTTTGGAATTCTCGCCGTATGACGAAGAAACTTCAGACAGTAAAATCTCTGTCGACAAGTCCTCCACCAAGACCTTTCCATCTGCATTATATTTCAGACGTCCATCGGTAATCCCTTGACTTTGTAATTGCATGGTCATAGCGTTAAGCTCGATCTCACCCGGAAAAAACAACACACTGCGACCGTGTTGCAGAAGGAAGTCATTGCAATTTCGCAACAGAGGGTCGACAACGTAAAAACGTAGACATCCTTCTGATGACGAAAGTGTCTTTCCTGCACCTGCAATCACCTCAAGACTATATTATCCTGTTTAGTTAGTTTACACACGTCCCTTTCTTTCTCTTTTTGGTTGAGAATAGGTAATGCTAAAGGGATGAAACTTACATTTGTTCCAAGGAACGGTTAACTAATGCTTTCTCAGCAGCACTGGTTGTGGTAACAATAGATCTGAGATTCTCAATTCCACTTTTAAATCCCTCAAGATCAATCTATTTGCATATTATGCAACATTAATATCGCCCTACTCATCTAAATGTATTAAATCTTACTGCATCTGTTGCCTGCAAAACTGCTGGCTGGAACAGTCGATCTACAACTTTCAAATCGATGCTTATGTTCTTGTTAATGAGACGTTCATACATATCGGCCGGGAAGAGAGGGCGACGTCGCAACTCTTTACCGCACCAAATAATGTCGTGTCTTTCAGGGCTAAAATTCGACACGCTTGTCAGTCTTTGAGCAAGTGTCTCAACTTTAACTTACCTTAAGAACGAAAGTGTAGCAGTTTCTTGTAGGCCTTTCAAGAGTTTCTTCCAGCCGATCCAGATATCTTCTATCTCTTCGGCACCTTCCTCAATGCCACTGTTTTCTTCTTGATTATCCTCTTCATCGGTATCGTTTACATACGTTCTCTTGCGACGTTGATTTTGCATCTCGTCTACTACTTCTTCGGCCATTTGGCTTTACATACGTTTCTGAACAATAGTTAAAGTTAATAGAATGGCTTTTTATATTGTATTGTTTTGTATTTTTTTTTTTTTTACCTTTTGGGCATCATATTCAATTTTATTAGACGCGATGGTAGGTTTTGTCTTCCAGAACTTGCTGACTATCTGCTTGCTTGTTGCGGTCTATACAAGTAACACTATTTTGTAAATGCGTTTATTCGTACTATTTTATAATGTTTTTTTTTACCATTTGCGAACGAGTCATCTGTCTGAGCATTGTCTCCGCAACGGTACCTGGAACAACATGCTTTAGCATCAGATCAGCATCGTCATATAGAGCTTTATTCCCTGGGCGTGCACTAATAGCCGGGTTTTTTTGCACAAGTTTGTTGAGATAATGAATTACGTTCCAATCGCAAGGAGGTTCCAAATCAAAAAAATCTATAATAGAAAGGAATTAAGTAGCCAAACCCTTGTTTAGCGAAAAATAGAATATGCCTACCTGCAAGAAATAGTTTATCACGCACTTCTTTACTAAGAGCGACTGGAGGTTGTGAGGATGATGATTGACTTTCCGTGGCAACTGATATTTGGAGCGGATAGAATGGTTCATCAACGCGGTTTTTTTTTTTTTTGGTTACAATGGAACGGCCACTTCAAATGATACCGCTCTCGTTTTTTTATTAGCCAAAATTCTTATTTTTCGCTTTTGTCACTTCCGAAGTTCGTTTTTGTTCGTTTCAAAGTTCGCTTTTGCATCACTCAATTTTCGTGTTTTTTTAACTTTTGTGCTTACGTTTCAATGAATAACAACTTTTTCTACAAAGACGGACAAGGCAGGATTCTGGACGAGCAAGGAAACGATGCTGTCGAATGGGAGGAGGAGGTTGATCCTTATAATTTCGGTACTTTGTTGACTTTGTCACAGTATCGAGCTTTTCAAAGTCGCTTTCCTACAGAGGGTATAGAAGAACTTGATGTGCAGATGGAGGAGTTAGCCGAGGAACTGTCGCAGGCAGAAACTAGTGGCAAGAAGTACAATGTGTATTCTGATAGCCCGAAGTCAGTTTGCTATTATTTTACAGAATCAAGCTTTGAAAAGCTACTCCTTCTGGACGTAAAGCGAACATTGAGCCACGAATAGCACAGATCTGGGCGAAGAGACTCAGGGAAGATCCCAGCTGGAACATCTAAGAGAAGCAGACGAACAAGGTCATCCGAAAGCCTTCTCAACTTCAGCAAGAACATAAATAGCATCTTCTGGAATTTTTCGATAACTACCCTCAAGCAACGAGGCATGATGCTGTGGAAAGCCTCACTGAAGCATTTGAGGGCTTCATTTTGAAGGAAACAGCTATCGGCAATTTTATCCTTCATGAGTGCAATTTGACCATGAAGCGAGCGACTTTATAACCTTTGTCACGAAATAGCCCTGAGAACCTCGAAGCACGTTACAAGTGGACAAATGAATGGGCTATTAATTTGGATATGAATTACCTCGATAACTGGGTTTTTGTGGATGAAACTGGTTTCAATATCAACATGAGAGGTCCTTTTGCTCGTTCAATGAAAGGCACACCAGCAATTGTTGAAACACCAACCACTCGTGCTATCACTCACACTGTTTTAGGAGCCATAACAGCAAAAGATTTCATTGCCCTTGAGGTCAGAGAGCCTCTGAAGCCCAAGAAGATTAAGATTGCTGGAGGCCGAAATAGAAAATCCCCTGTAGGTAAAAAGATGCCTAAAGGAACTGTTACTGGGCACTATATGAGATTCATAGCTCAAACACTGGATGAAATGGACAAGTTTCCTGAGATGAAAGGTTTCTACATTGTCATGGATAATGCACCTATTCATACCTCGCAAGATATAACAACAATGATTGAGACAAGAGGTTATAAGGCGGTATACCTTCCTCCTTATTCGCCTGAACTCAATCCAATTGAGAACTTTTGGTTAATTGTTAAAGGTGCTGTTAAGCGAAGTAAGTTTCAGGACACGGAGGACTTGAAGCAGGCAAAAGTGTTAGCAGAAAAGTTCTTCACAACATTGCAAATCACTCTGTCAACAACTTTCAAAAATGCCTCAATAAAGAGCCGCTTTAATAAACCTTGAGATTAAACACGAAAATTGAGTGATGCAAAAGCGAACTTTGAAACGAACAAAAACGAACTTTGGAAGTGACAAAAGCGAAAATGAGCCCTTACCAAAACGAACTTTGGCCAATAAAGAAGCGAAAATTGGACTTTATAAAAACGAAAGTTAGTCGGAGATCAAAGCGAAATCAGCTCGTTGGAAAGCGAAAATTGGGGGTGGAGGCACTGTACAGTGAACGCAGCATCAAATTGCGGGTTTAAAAAAAGTAAAGTGCGGGAAATAAATATTCAAAGTGCGGGTTTTT
>JAMYHX010000278.1:0-55675 GCA_025529335.1 Rhizopus sp. PT2906 | reverse complement strand
ATTTGTAATTGAGCCAAATATCTTTGAAGTTGCAACTGTTGGTTAGGTGCCAGTTGTGATATCGGATACCCCATTTGGGCAAGTTGAGCAGCAAACATTAGTGGATTGGCCTGTGCTGCTTGTAATTGAGCTGCAACTGCTGCTTGCTGCTGCTGTTGTTGTTGTTGAGTTGGTAACGATTGTTGTGGTGAGGACTGAGGTGTTGTGCTTGGTTGCATCATTGGTCGTTGTTGTTGTTGCTGAGTTGGACTTTGCTGAGCAACAATGGGTGGTGCCATTTGTGATGCCTGTGGGGTCTCATTACCACTGGCTGTAGGTGCGCCAGATACTAGAATATTCATTAATCTTTTTTTAATATACAATGTATAATATCTTACCTTGTGCTTGATGTTGTTGCTGTTGCTGCTGCTGTTGCTGTTGCTGTTGTCTTTGTCTAGCCAAAAGCTGTGCCTGCTGCTGTAATTGTTGTTGAATCAATTGCTGTTGCAATTGTTGTAACTGCTGTGTTTGGGCATTCGCTTGCAAAGCATTAGATAATCGAGGTGTACCTGCTGCATTTGCAGCTACCACATTACCAGGTCTTATTTGTTGCTGTGCCAATTGCTGCTGCTGCTGCTGCTGCTGCTGTTGCTGTTGCTGCTGCTGTTGTTGTTGTGCCATCTGTTGCTGTTGCGCTGCTGCCATCAAAACCATTTGTTGCTGTCGTAATAATTGTAATTGAGCCGCTGCTGGGTATCTGTTCAATGGTAAATTCGCAGTGACATTATTTTGAGCTGTAATAGGTATTTGTGGTGGACGAGCATTGGCTTGAGTGGGTGTAATACCTACTGCTGCTGCAGCAGCCACAGCAGCAGCCGTAGCTGTTGCTCGTGCTTGCGTATTGACAACAGGTGATCCCACAGGAAGAGTAGGTCTTGCTTGTGGAGCAGCGACAGGCGAAGGTCGAGGAGCACCCTATTGATCTCGTTTTTTAAAAAAAAAAAAAATTAAGTGAAACAAAAAAAAAGGCTTACATTCGGTGTCTGAGAACCGAGCGTGATGGCTGCTGATAGTTGTCTTTGTTCCAAGACAGCTTGGGCCATTTGTCTCTCTCGCTGTGCTTTGTGTAAACTCATTTCCATGGCTGAAGGCAAACGCTGACCTGTACTGCTTAATCCGTGTGTCTCGATCGTGGGTCTAGGTGGAGGGGCAGTTGTTGATGCCGCGTTCTTGACCAGTTCCTCACGTTTGCGTTGTGTCTTTTTGATCGCTTCAAACAAATTATGTTGACGCTGGCGTTTCTGAGGCGAGTCGAAGCGAACGATTGTTGGAGGCTGTGCCTGTGTTGGGTTAAGCTCTTTTTTGATACGAGAAGCATAGGCAGCATTCACATGCCCTTGGCTCGATGTCAGGCCTTGACGTTTCCATCGCTCATAGCAGTCGAATGCCGTCTTTCGCTCACCAGTAACGGGTAAGCGCACAGAATTGAAAGCGTCGGCTACAAGGTCCCAATTGAATGAATACTGAAGGATGCAAGTGATAAGGCATACATCGTCCTCTTCTGTCCACTGCGGTGAAGGCAGATACTCCCGGTTTGAAGGTGGCTGTGGCTGACTAGGAGAAACTCCTGTTGAATCCTTTTGCTTCTTTGTAGGAGCAGCAAATAGGGCTAAGTAAATAAAAATTAGAAAAAGGACGCGATATCATTTCATATAGACTTTACGTGAAATCAATGGTGTAGTATCATAGCGTTCAAAACGAGGCAATCGTTCGACTTCTGGTTTTTCTTCCTCTGCAAAGAATATTTCTTCACCATTTGCCCTCCGCTTACGAGTCATTTGTCTGTGTGATTTGAGCGCGATGGGCTTTGTCATCCATTTTGAGATCGGTGTGACCCTGTTAAACTCGATTTCGTTAAAGTAAACATCGTTAAATTCAGGGTTAGGAGGCTCATATAACAAAAGATCGGGAAACAGAGCGTCTGGGTTAAAGTTGACCGAGGTTTCAAAGGAAAGGGTGATGACAGGAATATCTGGATCCATTTCTTTCAGAATGAATCTGTACTCTTGGATCACATGAGAAGCAAGTGGTGGTGTTGTCGGCATCGCGTCATCTGCCATGTCCATAGGTTCTGATTGCTTCATGTCGTCTGTACCCATCATGGTATCTGATTTGAGGGGTTCGTCCGAAGTCATGGCTTCATCTGGTACTAATTCAGGTCTTTGCTGATCGACATCCATATCTGTGAGTGAGGGTATATCGTCCACGGGCGCCTTTGGCTCCGGAATACGTGTCTATTGATATTAGTTTCATGTGACAATATCAAATGATGACAGTGGCTTACCTTGATGCACACGGTCGATTTATCATCTGTCCAGTGCCACTCCATGACTGCCTTAGAAAGCATATAGGCCACGGCAATCTTCCACTTGCGTTCCTCTTTAAAATCTGTCTGCATCCATTTCATCTCATCCAAAACAGAGTCCCAGTGCGTTTTGGCTCGTGGCGGTGCCTTGTGTCGCTTCAGTTGTCTCAAGCTCCAACCATTCTTTTTCTTGAGTGCCTCAATGCGTTGAATTGTCTTGACAGCTTTTAGCTCGTCACGAGCAAGCATCCAATCGTGCGTTGTCAATGTCTTTCGAGCTGTTTGTAATTGTTTATAGAGCGGGAAATGCGTTGCCTTTAATTGCCATGCATATAGATCAATACTGCTTGTTTTAGAGGATGTATTGGCATCAGCTAGTTTGATGCCATTGTAGACAAGAGATGATGCCGTCTTGGGGTCAATTGTGCTGCTGATTGGGATGGCTGGAGATGATGGTTGCTGATCCACCGTGGATGTTGATGGCAATAGTCGATCTGTGGAAGGTGTTGTTGGCTGTGAATGTCTAGAAGAAGGTGATGATGGTTTTTCTTTTGTTGGACTCGACAACATCAAGTCTTTTTGCTAAATAGAAAAAAAAAAAAAAAGGAGAAAAGAAACACATAAATTAGAATGCGTCATGCAGAACGAAATAAAATGGGTTTGCTCCCTACATCAAGACTAGATAGTATTTCATCTACACTCTTTGGCCGCACTGCTCCACTAACACCTCTTGTGACCATCCTTGCTGGAGGGGAAACTACTCTGCGAGAAGGCGAAACTGAGGGTGAAAGGGGTTGCTGTGGCTGTTCTGATGGTGAAGGTATGAGTTCTTCCTTGAATAATTTTATATTACTATATTAAAGATATGAGTAAGGTAACTGTTAATATTTATTTTACCTTAGTTTATATTTATCTAAATAAGCATTCCACTTGTCTTGGTCGATTTGAGTAACATCAGCTCCTTTTAAAAATGCCATAAATCCTTCTGATTCATCTGTGTGTTCGCCTGTCATTGTGAATAATTCTTTAAGCAGCATTTCTCTATGTGAGATAATCGTCCTTTTGTATGTTTTTAGTTTAATGATTGTCGCCATTCAATAACACTATACCTAATCTTCTTTTTCCTTTCCTCCTCTGCATTATTACGAAGCCTTTGTATTGTTTTCTACATTGTATGAGTATCATGAAAAAGGCACTATAGGAATGAAATATACCTGTGTATCTGTTGTATCCATACTATATGTGTGTGTCTATAGAAAAAAGGGGGTTATTTAATCACATATAAACAAGTTGTCATCAATATCAACACAAGCCACGACCCACTTTCTTTCATCATTGTGTTCCACAATAGGAAATAAAGAGTTATACGTAAGAAAAAGAAAATTTTTTCTTTTTTTCCCTCATCTCGTCTTTTTTTTTTTTTTAGAGATGAGGGTTTGAACCAAGAAAGAGAGTATAAAAGTAGGAGGAAAAAGACTTGTTTATATTACTTACTTTATAGTTTCTTTGGTGTTTTTACAAAAGGTTATGTCAACCTTGTCTTTAAAAAAAAATATTCGTGGAGGGGTTTTATTTCGAAAGGAAAAAATACAAGTCTTGGTGCACTGCGCACATCACAAGAATGCGGAAAAAGAAGGACGGGGCGTACGAAAGAGATGATGCTAAAATAGTCACACCTTTAACTAAATTAGGAAATCGAACTTGTCTGAGTTTAAACAAAAGGATCTTTTAGTTTTTATTCAAAGGGAAAGGATTCAAATAAAAAGGATTGAAATGGGAAAAACATTGTATGCAAATGACTTTTTTTTTGTTTGTTTTCTATGTTTACAAATATAAACAATTTGATAAAATGCAAATATTCTTAAAGGAAGGATGCCTACAAAATATGTAATGAGATTATGTTTAAAGACCCATAATTCATAAACTTACACGTCGACTGGCCTCTTCAAGATCACTATCAGTCAACTTGTTCTTGTCATCATCACTAGGAATTTCATAAACACCACCCAAGATGACGAAAGGATGGTATGCAAACAGATTGAGGTCACTCATTTCAGTGACACCAGAAAGGACAAGGACAGGATCGATTTCAGAACTGATACCAGCGACAATACTATACAATCGTGTGAGCATGCGCTATTTATTCCTTTTATGTATATACTTACTCTGTGTCCATACGGTCACCGATAATACAAGTTTCCAAACGACTCAAACCGAGTACGCGTTGAGCATAACGCATGATCAAGGCAGAGGGCTTACCACAGAAGAAAGCCTTGGTCTTGGTGACCAATTCAACACAGGCAGTGAAAGCACCCGTGGCAGGAATCTTACGGCCTGAGGAATCCAAGGTTTCGACATCCAAGTTGGTAGAGATTAACTTGGCGCCGTTTTGAACCAGCTGAACAGCCTTGGTCAACTTTTCAAAGTTATAGACAGCTGACTCACCTAAAACGACGTAATCGGGGTTATGGTCATTCATGAAGAAACCCTTATCATAAAGTGCATAAGCAAGGCCAGGTTCACCAATGACATAAACGGTACCACCCTAATACAAAAAAAAAAGTTTAGATTTAGTTTTAAAAACAGTCAGTTTCTCTTACTTCAGGCATTTGAGAGGCAAGGAAATATGCAGTAGCTTGACCAGAAGTAAAGAAGTGGTCTTCAGTCACGTCAATACCCAGACGTTGTAATTTTTGTTGCAATTCACGAGGAGTGGGAGCAGAGTTATTGGTCAAGAAGAGGAACTTTTTGTTATTCTTTTGAAGGAATTCAACAAATTCCTTTGCACCAGGCAACAATTTGGAACCCTATTGTAGGGTAAATACCCACACATAATTCAAGCATAAATAAAGCAAAACTTACGTGATAGATGACACCATCCATATCAATAATATATCCTTTCTTTTGACGAATAGCTTCCAAGCGTTCGTTATGGAGAACAGGGTCCTTAAACAAGGCCCAATCTCTTGCAGAGATACCAGCAGCTTCTGTAGCAAAACCTGGAGTGGTTGTGCCTTGGCTAGCCAATTGAGCAGCAAAGTTAGCAGCTAAATCGCGAGTTTGATCTGTAGTAGCAAGGTCAGCAGCAGGAGTAGTTGAAATAGCGGGTGTAGTAGGGTTAGACATTTTGAAGAGAAAAAGAAAGCTATGATACAGAAGACCAAGTCAAAAGTGGCCTTTTATAAGGCTGAGTATGATTTGTTACTGGGGTATGGAATGGTTTAAACCAAAATGAGGTTGGTTATCATGATATAAATCAAAGGTACGTCATTCGCTTTATTGTTTATGTATTTGTCAAATACTAAACTGACGATAAAACTATGCTTCTTTTACTATCTCGTTTTATCTACACATGTTTTAAGGTCCCCTTTTCGTGACCCGTGTTTTAGCGCGTTTTATAATTTATTAAAGATAGCATTAAATTGAAGACATTACGTAATTGAAAAGTGTAGATGCAGAACTTTTATGTCCGCTTTAATCTAATAAATCAACTGCAGCTAAAATGACAGAAATAAGGTTTAGAATATTCCCTTTTGAAATATGTAAGACTTACATTGAACAAAGAGACAAGCCATCATGAGAGAAATCATAGGCAAGGGCTCAAGTTGATGAAATGTTGTTACTGAGAGAGCAAAGAAGATGACAGCATTTAAGATTCTTGATCCGCAAATAATATAAGATCGATAGTGCACTATTTTTATCTATTTGGTTACTTGTGGACCCCATGATATTTAAATCTTTATCTTACCACTTTTGATGGGCGTATTCACTAATTTGATAAAGGCATTAAAACAAAGAATAAGACCAGCAGATACCCAAAAGAATGTGATCAGGAAACTGTCGGTAAGTGGTTCACTGTCATGTCCACTACCATGTTCACTGGCTACAAGTCGAGCAATATGACTTGCTACAGTAGTAGCATGCTCTGCTGTCGTGTTTGAAGCGTGCTCTGCCACTGCTTCACTTCCATTATTAATAACTCTCTTGATCAAACTAGTCAAGGCAATTCCAAAAGCTACTTGGAATAAATGCAAGGGAAAATGCAAGTACATCCAAAGTGAGCTCATTTTGGTCTTGGCTACAAACTAAATCATAATGTCAGTCAACAAGATAACCTTAAACTAATAAATTTACTTCTCCGCTAAAGTCATCAAAATACATAAAGAAGTAGCAAAAGATAATGGCAACACTAAACATGATGGCAGCCCTATGAAAGATATATATTAAGTCTTTATGTATTTTTGTATACTGTTTTTGACTTACATTGCTTTGGGTTCGGTAGCATTACTGCCCGTATTCAGCTCGGCCACAGTAGTGATGAAGCCCATACAGTTTTCACCTAAAATGATTAATGTGAACAGACCAAATCGCTCTCCCAAATGACTTGCTGCTAATGATACGCGGCTATTGGTCTGTAAAACCATGTACACAATAAGTTCTAAACCAATACTGATATACCAAAGGACATAACGTTTCACAGCATTGGGATCGTTAGGAACACCCTCAGGAGGTAAGTACAAGAGGGAAATACCCCACAAGACAATCGAAATTGCACTGGCTGCGACATAGGCACCCAAAGGCCGACGGGATGACTTGAAATGTGCTCCGAGTGATACAATAAAGATAATTGAATATTGTACAAGGTTGACTGCTTTCATGACTAGAGGAATTATCATGAGTGATTCTGTATTCTATCAAATCAAGAGTCTTACTGATGTAGCCAATAATGAACCATTTAGGATTTTTTTGGTAATTTGGGCTAGCACCCGCCATGATAACTAGAAATATACATAAGACTCTTTCATTTTTTTTTTAAAAAAAAAAGAGGCTTTACCTAAACCACAAAGTTCAATGATTTTATAGACGTGGTGTGTCACATCACCACTATCATATCGAGAAGAGTATCTACAAATAATGTCAGACCAGCCAAAAGGTTTATCTCGAGTCAACTTACAGAGCACTAGCACACCAAGTCCACCACATGACGACAAACCAAGCAAAGTATTTTCCAATACCATTTGAACTGGTGATCTCTGCTGCATGAGTAAAGTTACTATGAACAAAGTCAGAATTTGAATAAAACTGAAATACAAAGGAGGTTTATACCTAAGCCATCCTACGTAAAACACATCACCAAGCAATTCAACCCAAGTAGCTGAAGATTCTTCACCAATTTCATCAGATAAATCAGGGTCTGGGACGCTGTATAAACTCAAAGTTACTAACGAGATCATATGCATCAGGGCAATCTTACATAAAGATGGCTCTTCTCTTCTTGGGCTTATGCTCTTCAGTCATCTTGATGTATTGGATTTGCAAGTAAACATTTTCATTTAGTTCCATAAAGATATCATCAGAATTTTCATTTTCCTTTGGTTCATTAGGAACTGACAGATGGTTGGAAGACATCTGCTGTTTAGGCTTGGCTGGCTCTGTAGGAGCACTGGGTGACACAGGCGAAGTTGTCGTGATCGTAGGCTTCATACCTTCCGTGGATATGGTTGGTTTGGATGGTTCGATTCCATCACCTTCAGTCGTGCTTTCAGTAGGTGGGGTAGTAATGGACCTTGGCTTGGTGTCATCACTGTCACGATGAAGAATGGTGTCGAGTTTATCACCTATTTCGCTGATCTTGTCACCCAAGTCACCGGAACTGTTGTCTCCTAAAAAAAAAAAAAAAAAAAAAAAAAAGAAAAACAAGAATCAGCGGTGTTTTAATATTAAATGAAAAAAGTCCTTACTAGACAAGTCCTTCTTTTTGAGCTTGACAGTCTTGTGAACCTTGACTGAAAAGTTTCGCTTTGTTTTCTCTAAAAAGTCTATAAAGTCATCAATGTCATCCACTAGCTTTAGTCGTCTTATTTCGTCTTCTGTTAATTCAAGCTAAAAAAAAGGGAATAAGTTAGAGAACAAAAAGCAAAAAATATAGACATACAGGTTCCTTCAAGGTATTGAGCTGTTCATCTGTAAATTCAAAGCTTTGATTACCCACAAGATGACGGAAGTGAACGGCTATGATAGAATGAGTCAATATATATTTATAGTAAAGTGGTTATTAAAAGTTACTCAATCTAACTTGTACTTCATCACTAAAAAAAGTAAAGTCAGTGTGTAGGCCAAGAATAAATTATTTCAAGTTTACATGATAGACTCTTCCTTCATGCCTTCTACATCTTTATCAGAGGCAATTGATTCTGGATGCTTTTCATTCCACTCTTTCTTTTCCTTTTCATAAGCTTCCATACGTTGATGATGGAGCTTCATCTCTTTAAGGGGATGAAGCAGGACATCACCAATTGTCTCCGTTCCGTGTCGTCTCAAGGGTTTGCCTGCAGGATCATGAAGTGGGGCAATAACATCCTTATGATGGTGAGGGTGGTGTTGGAAGTGTGAATGTCTTCGAAGGGATCTAGCTTCATTTGCAGAGCGAGCGGAATGGATCGACCTGGTCGTTGCAAGCTCCTCTTCAACCTCGACGATAGATCTTCTGGAATCTGTTGACCGTCTGGGCCCTCTAAGTGTTGGGCCCTGAGCTCCTCGAGGATCGTGACTCATGGTATAAACTGACAGGTATTCAAAGTAAAGAAAGAAGGAAGAAAGGGATATGGAATGAAAAAGGAAATAAATAAACTATCGTTCCGGGGATTGTATTGCCAATCATTTTATGATCTCGGGAATCACAAAGAAAGGTGCTGTAGTACAATGTAATGTAGCCTTAGCGATCGTTGCTAAGAGACATGCTTTTTTTAGTTGTAAAAAGGAAATGAGAAAAAAGAAACAAAAAGGAGTGATCCGACAAGTGCTTCATGATGATTAAAGTGTTTGCTATTACTTTGCTTGTAGCACTTGTCACTTGTGTAACAAAGGTAAAAGAAGACATAATAGAAAAAAACCTTGTTCACATATGAAAACGAATTTAATGAGGCTTTTTACAAGTTCCTTGAATCTTAAAAAGCCCGCTTTTTTAAAATAAGATACTCGCGCATGCTAAAAAGTAAAATTATATGAAGAAGGACGTAGCCCCTTTCCCCTCTCTCCCCTTTGTTTTAAAAAAGTTTGTTTTCCGTCATCATTTTCCAAAGTGCCTGTATGGATGGCTGAAAGATACTGATGTAGCAATGAGTAAAAGACTTCTTTAAGGGCAAATTCGCCACTGAAGGCAACTACAGTTGTAATAACAACAGTCATTTAAGGTCTCTGCTGCGTACATTGTTCCCAAGGAAGAAAACAAAGAAAATCTAAGGTTGTTTGTTCAACACTTGATGTAAACAAATTTTTTAGCTGTAAAGCGTAATTATTCTACAATTAAAGTTGGCATATAGATTATATGAGTAGTTAATTAAGGTAATAGTGTGTGTGCTATGCGGTGAAAGAGAGTAACAAAGAGATCTGCAGCCTATACGCCCACATTGGATGATCACAAACGCCGACTGGACAATAAAGTGCATTAAAATAAAGCTTTGGCAAAATGAAACTACATATGTGTATAGCTGACAATAAAGGGTTTATATAAAATGGTGAAAAGGCAGCTGCAGCTTGAAATATCAAGTAGGTGCATTCCATTTACTGCTTTATTGTCTCGTGACTACCATATCCTTATTTATTCACGGGCGCAGTCTTTTTTTATTTTCCTGGTGTGGTATCAATCAGCCAATAAAATCCAAATAATATATTTTATATCATGCCACTTCAAAGATGTTTAAAGAAAATGGTGTGATGAAAATGATAATTTCTCCACAATCAGGAACCGTGATTGTCAATGAAGCATGGTATGATTTTTTTATCTTGAGCCCAAGCGAGTATATAAGAAAGAGCCCCCTCTTTTTGTATTTTGTTTATTATCAAATAACTCAATGTCTTCTCTCGGTGCTTTCCTCAAGAAATCTAAAAAACCTGAAATCTATCCTTTGATTGGTATCCTTAGTTGTGCTCTAGGTGGTGCTGCTTATGTTGGTGTTCATGCAGCCAAAGCTCCTGATGTAGCTTGGAACCATAAGACGAACCCTTATCCATGGCAAGATATCAAAGACGGTGAACAAGTCAAATTGGTTGCATTAAACCAAAAATATAACAATCGCTGGGAACGTACCAAGTGGTAAACTGCTCTTATTATGTATTATACATCCCTTTTACATCTCTATTGTATCATATACCTTTACGCTTAATAAATAATAAAAAACAAGAGATTTTTTGTTCCCAAATACCCATTGTTTCTCTCCTTCTTTCTTTTAGTGTCGGATAAAATAGGCGCGTTTTTTTTCAATTTTATTTTTTAGGGTTTAGAAATTTTATTTTCTACACACACAAGAATCCAAGACTTGTTTTTCTTTGTTTCTCTTATTTTCCTTGTATTCAATCAAGCTCATGTTTAGATTACCAGGGTTGCTTACTGTGTCGAGATTACCTTTATCATGTATATGTTGGCGGAAATTGAATAAACTTTATGCTAACTCACACAACACAATAGATTGTTCAAGGCAGTTAAGTACAACTGCTGCTGCTGCTACTACCACAACAGCTTCAGAAAAGGTTATTCGTCCTAGAAGAGCCTTGTTTTATGGTAAGCTTATTTTTCTTTGCATGTCTTTAGATCTAATGCATATACTTTGTTTTCAGTGCCAGGTAGCGACGAGAAAAAAATTTATAAATCTATTAGTGTGAATGCAGACTGCATCGCCTATGATCTCGAAGATAGTGTCTCTCCAAACAAAAAGGGTGCTGCAAGGCATTTGGTTATTGATGCTTTAGAGGTGACATAATTCATGTCTAGTTCCCTTCAATATCTCATATTATCATTAGGCATCTGAGCACGGAAAAGCGGAAAAGGCGGTTAGAATGAATGCAGTTGGATCAGGTAAGGAAGCATGGCGTTGATATTAGGCCTTGATTGTAAAGTAATAATAAATGCGTACAGGCCATGAATTGGATGATTTGAATGTTATTGTAAAGAAGCAAAATACAAATGATGTCATTATCTTCTCTCTCAACTGACTTTTCGTATTTTAGCTTCACTCTAAACGACTTCAGGCTATTATTATTCCCAAGGTGCAAGGAGCAAAAGATATTCAGTTCGTTAGTAGAATGATTGATTCAGTTGCTATCGAATCACAGTATGTGTATTTGAAAAAAGGGCTACAAAAGAGAACTAACGATTGGTTACAGGCGTGAGCGTATTCGATTGATTGCATCTATTGAAAGCGCACTTGGATTCATGAATATTAAAGAAATTGTGACCGCAGATCCACGACTGGACGCATTGATTGTAAGCATCTTCTTTGCTCTAATGAATAAACATCTCACGTACCCCTTTTTCACAGTTTGCTGCAGAGGACTATTGTGCTGACGTCGGACTTACTCGTACACCAAGCAGGAAAGAAATGCTATTTGCAAGACAGTATCTTGTCAACGCTGCTGCTGCGTACGGCTTACAAGCTATAGATTTGGTGAGTGATGATTATGTTTAGGATGATCTCGTATTGACTGCAATCAAAAGGTGTGTGTGGATTATCAAAATAAAGATGTTCTGATAGAGGAATGCAAAGAAGGTAGAGAGTTTGGTTTTACTGGTAAACAGGCAATCCATCCCGACCAGATCGATATCATTCAGTCTTTATTCTTGCCGGATCCAAAAGGTATATCAATAAGTAAAAGAGGTAGATTATGCTCAGCCTTCTATATCATAGATCTGGAGAGAGCAGTACGTATATTAGAAGGGTATGAACACTACTCTCAAAAGGGTATTGGTGCATTCAATCTAGATGGGAAAATGTAAGTTTAAGATAAAATGATAATATGTGTCTCATTCATTTCTATACAGGATTGATATGCCAGTCGTCAAATGGGCAGAAAAAGTAGTAGCAAGAGCAAAAGCAGGAGGCATGGATACTTCATCTTTTGAATCAAAGAAAGACGCTGAAAAGGATAAAAAATAATAAAATGCTTAAATTTTCTCACGGCCCTTTTAGGTTTAATTTCCTCACTGTTTCTTTTCTTTTCTTTTTTTTTTTTCTCTCACAATAAACATTGATGTTTGCTAGATCTTTCCGCGTTATCTCTCCTCGCTACTTACCCAAGCGCTTTATATCTACAGACCAAAGTAACAGAGAGGCATTTTTAGAGCATCTGGAAGGAGGTATTGCTGTACTTCAATTGAACCGTCCTGCCTCAAGAAATGCTTTATCTGTCAGATTAGTGGATGAATTTAGAGCCTCATTGGCTGAAGTACGCTTCTCTGGGTACGCGTGCACATATCTATTAATGCCCTTCAGTGTGTGTATTAAATCTTTCTTTTTTTGCAGGGAATCAAGAGTCTTGATCATTAAGAGTGCTGTTCCTGGTGCCTTTTGTTCTGGCGCTGATTTAAAAGTAAGTATAAACCAAAGAAGTTACGCGACTACGGCTGAGAGCTTTCATTTAGGAACGTGCAAATATGACTCCTGTTCAAGTGAGCCAATTCCTATACAATCTTCGAAAGGCATTCAGAGACTTGGAGGTAAAACCGTGATTTATGCGTGAAACACACGTATCTAATGAAGGTGTTTTAGACACTTCCAATTCCTACTATTGCAGCTATTGATGGCCCAGCATTTGGTGGAGGATTAGAAATGGCATTGTCTTGTGATATTCGTATTGCTGGTCCATCTTCTAAAATGGGACTGACAGAAACTAAGCTGGCCATTATCCCAGGGTAAAACAAATATATTGCTCCTTTTTTCAAACTAATGTTTATATGCAGTGCTGGAGGGACACAACGATTGCCTAGATTGATTGGCGTTTCTAAAGCCAAAGAGCTCATCTTTACCGGAGAGATTTTAGATTCAAATAGAGCCAAGGAATATGGAATTGTCAATCATGCAGCTGAGAATAGTGCGTATGAGAAGGCACTTGAAATTGCAAAATCGATCTTGCCTCAAGGACCTATTGCCATTCGTATGGCCAAGTTAGCTATTGATCGTGGTATTCATTTGGATATGTAAGTTTGAAATATAATTATTCGCAATCTATTTACTCACGCGACAATACTCAGGGATTCTGGTTTGGAGATTGAGCAGTCTTATTATGCTCAAGTCATACCAACAGAGGACAGATTAGAAGGATTGAGGGCATTTAAAGAAAAGAGAAAGCCTGTTTACAAAGGAAAATAAACAATAGATATTTTTTGTCCACTAGTCTTTTAGTTGATTATAACTTATATTAAAACTCGATAACTAGTTTACCAAACTGATTACCACCACTATTTAAAAAAGATGTTGGTCACTTTCACAGAAAAAAAAAAAAAACACTACTTACTGCATAGTAACCACAGCTTCCTCGAATGAAGACTTGTTCAATCCTTTCCAGACATGAGAAACAACTGGCTTGATTTTATGCTTATCTACAAACTGAACCATCTCTTTAAACTCTGCTCTTGAACCCATGGTAGAACCTCGAATTTCAACATTTTGAACAAAGTGCTTAACGGAAAAGAGAATACCACCATCTCTAACGGTTTGTCCATAATTTACGATAATACCGCCTTCATATAATACATCTAGATACTTTGAGTGAAGCGATCCACCCGCACCATCAATGATAGCAGAGAGCTTATTGCCATCCAGCAACTTCTCTAGTGCTTTTATGCAGTCCTCTATCAATTACAGAATTAGAGTGATATTCATATGCGACGAGAAAGAAGCATACCGTTCCTGTAGTTTATACCACCTTTCGCTCCTAATTGAATGGCCTTTTGAATCTTTTCTTCAGACGAGGATGTCACATAGACATGGGCGCCAACAGCAGCAGCAAATTGAAGGGCGAACAGGGCAACACCACCACCAATACCAGTGATCAAGACATGCTGGCCTTTTTGGACTTGGCCTTTAGTAAACAGCGCTCTATTGCCGTGCATGAATAATTGTGTGTGCAAAAAAAAAAAAAAAAAAAAAAAAATACCTGTAAGCGGTTAAACCAGCCAAGGGTAAAGCGGCAGCTTCTGCCAGAGAAAGATGTTCAGGACAAAGTACTACATCTTCTTGATCAACTACAACTGGCTCTTCAGTCAATGTACCAATCGCAGGTAATAAACCCAAGATATGAAGAGTCTTTTCAGGCTTTCGAGGATCTGATATCCAACCAATAGCAGGATTGACCAATACACGCTGATCGATCTTTCCGTTTTTAATGATATGACCAACACCGTCTGAACCCAGGACAGAGTTTAGAACGATACCTGCATAATTTCCTGTAAGGATCCAAATATCGCGATGATTGAAAGCAGCAGCGGCAAACTTCACTACGGTTTGATTCTCCTTTACTTCTTCAGATGTAGCTGTTTTCTTAAATTCAACGCCGTACTTGAATTCAGGATGAAACTGTGGGCCTTCAGAGAGGATAGCAGAAACCATGATTGTATAATAAACTTAAAACTAGAACGTAAATGACCCTATTTATACAGGACGATTAGTAATATGCTTGATTTTCGATCGCGCCTTGAAATATTACTAATCAAAAGATAAGTTTGTTTATGATTTCGTTGTTCCCTTGAACGTGTCTGCTGTAGCAAGCCAACAATATATTTACGGCTTTCTTTGTCACAGGATCAAGCATTACTGCAAAAAAGCTCAGTAAAGTTAAGCCAGCTCACAACGCAAGCATTCCATAATATCAGTAAATATACATATGGTATTTTAAAATTAATATCGTAAATGGAGGCAGTAGCTATTCCAGAAAAAAAAAAATAGCTCTCAAAAACGAATGAAGAAAGGCAAAGAAAAGTCTAGTAGGTCTACTTCTACTGCTATCGTCGAATCTATATTATGATCAAGCTGACTTTATGTTGGTGAAAAAGCTCAAACAAAAATTTGGTTCTGATGCTGTTCTTGTTCTTGGTAATTGATCTGCTCCTAACACAAAATATCAAGAGCCAACAAGAAATAAGGGCCCCCCAAAAAAAAAAACGGATTCGAAGTTTTCTTAATTAATGAATCCAGAACGTCGTCTTTCTGTCCTTTATATGAGGGTAGGCTGGAAAACTTTAAAACAGTACGCAATCCAAGGCCCTACAAGAGAAAGACTACGCCTACTGTACTCTGTCATGGATTATGACGGTAGAATGGTGATCTTGCAGCCGTACTGAATTTCAAAAGAAAATTCTAACCAGCTTAAAAGGGATCACGCCCTAAATTGTTTACTCGCGCAAAAACAGAAGAATCCTCTACCAAGGTTATCGCCAGATCGTAGCCAAGTTTTGGTTACAATCGCTTGGTCATTTCATACAGGTATTATCTTTTTAAAAATGACATTTATTTTTTGCTAACAGACATTTATTAAGAATTATGTGTAAATAAATAGTATTTTATTATTTATACAATTTAAAGCCATGGCATCCAAGTGCATTCCATTTGTGCCATCTTTTGTGGGTTGCTTGCTTGTGAAATTAAGTCGATTACATTTTGGTTTAGTGGTTTTCCAGCACTCAGTGTTTTTTCACGATCTGCCTTGCATGATAAGAATTGTGCTTTTGTTTGGACTTGAAGAACATTTTGATTAACGCGTTCTCGGAATTGGATATCTGTTGCTGATCTATGATTGGCTAGATGCCATGTAGCAAGTTCGTCCCTAACAAATAAGCATATGTATTGATCTAGTTGGAAATCTGGTTCTGTTAAACAGCGAGCAGTGGCCATCAAACAACTTGCGAATGGTCCTTCAATACCAATAGGTGTAATGAAATCTTGAATATTAGGTGTAAATCGGAATGGTATCGCTTCTCCATTTCCAAAGACTGGATTGGCAGTATTCCATCCTACAAAAGGAGATAGAGTTAGTACAGCACCTTTACTACCATTGTTTGAAATTTACCTGGTAAAAACTCAGTCATCCACACATTACCCGTTCTTCTAGATATCATTATCTTATGAGGCATTCTATTTCCGACACTAAAGATATATGCCATAAATGTAGCTGTCGCGTACTGAGCAATGAATCGTTTACGGAGCATCCAATAATCTGTGTATGAGCTCATTGCTTTAAGTAGATACTATAGCCAGCTGTTAGATATATTCATAATAATAGTTGTAAGGGCTTACCTTGCTTAATATGTTGGGAGGAACCATGTTTGCTGCAATATAATCGTTAATCTCCATTCTAAGGTTCAGTAGTTCTGTCTTTTGATTCACAATCTAATACAATAGGCTTAGTTTAGCTCGTTAATATATACATGACAACACTTACATCCTTGTGTGCGTTCACATTCTTTTTGAATTTTTCTATAAAGTATACCAATGGACTGTCCTTGTGCATATCAATGCCGTCGCAATGATCTTCATACACGTCATACAATGAGATATATGATGTGTCATCTTGAACCATGCGTACATTTGGAGCAAGTGGAACAATGGCAGGTAGATAAAAGGAAAGGTTACGTGCACGAGTCTCTTTGCGCCCTTCAATAATGTAATTCAGCAGTCTGAACAGTTGCATCAATCTTTCTTCTCGTCGGAACTGACGAGCTACAGGGTTTTGGACCAAAAATGGATGTAAAGAACCGTCATGGCCACGGATGACTAGACGACGATAACAATTACCATAGTTTCTAATAATCTCCACCTCCGGTAGGAATCTATCAATGCGCAAAAAGTCATTTGCATTGTCCTTCAAGGCAAGATATTGTCCAGGAATTTCTACATCATCAAACTTTTGGTGCTGGAATTCAACAAGATAATGACTAGCAGCCTCTAGTTTCTGTCTTCGCGGCCTAGCGTCCAACATGGCCTCAAACTTATCACGCCATAATCTAAGCTTTGCAACGTACTCTTCCAAGTTCAGTCGACTCTTTGCAAAATCATTCACAAATGCTGTTTTCATATGACCAGGATAAAGACTATCTGCAAATCGTTGAATGTTGGTAACAGTGGCTTGAGTCAATTGGAAAGTATCATTTGGATTACTCAATCTTGTCAATAGTTGCTAATAAAAGTGTTGATTTTTACTTGTTTATAAAAACTCTATTAAAAAGCTTTACCTGAGCGCCTTCGTTGTATAGTGCGACAACTAATCTATACATATCCTCATCTGCCTGTGGTTTGAACTTTAGTTGAATTTGATCTACCATTGTTTCCATTGAAAGCGCTAGTAGAGGATAGCCAGTCTTTAAGGTAGCCATAATTTCGTCCAAAGGATTAATTTGACCACCAGGATGGCTCATTTGGCCAGGTGTCATGCCTCGAGGAGTACCCGGCCCCTGAGGAATGTTCTGCATACCGGTATTTAAGTTTAGCATACCTGCTCCTACGTTCTGCTGTTGTGATAGGGCTGGCGAACTACTACCATTCTTTAATCCATTCTGCTGACAAGCAGAACTATCCGTAGCGCTGTCTTCAGTCTTTACGGTAACAGGATCTTTCTTTTCTTGGGTATCTCCTTGTGTCGTTCCTTCTGTGGAAAATCCTGCAGCATTATCAGTTGTTTCCTTTTTGACTTCGTTATCTGTTTCCATGGGCGTTCCATCCTTTGTACTAGAAGAGCTGCTGGTAGTTTCTGTTGGCATTGCAGCCTTTTGGCTGGTGTTTGATTCAGAATCACCTTTTTGCTGCTGAGCTGATTCAGCCGCTAGTGATGCCTGTAGTGTGCTTGTGCGCTTCATCATGTCTTCTTTAGCAGTTCTTAATTGGAAATGAAGTGCCTGAGGGAACTGCTTGGCAATGCGAATCAGAATGTAACGAGCATGACGGCCTTCTTTGTGTTGGAGCGCTGTTAGCAGTTGTGGTATAAATGTAATCCAATACCAAACTGGCCATTCACCTTTATATCCCTCTACTGCTCGAGAAATTATGCCCGACTGGTCATCATGAGTTAGCAGCCATAGAATTCGTAACAAGTATTTGCGGGATTTTGCATTCTTGTACAGACCAGCTGCTTGCAGATAACAGCTGACAGCACTGTTGGCCCAAGAAAGATCCTTGGGGTTTTCCTTGAACCGCTTGTCGTTATATTTACCCCATTCACCCCATGCGCGAGGTAATGTTAAATCTATTTGGACTGCATTAACAAAAGCCTCGTTTGCTTCATTATAATGCTGCATTTTCGCCAAAAACATTCCTTTCAGTGTAAAGAATTCTGCCTTTTGTTGATGAGTAAAATACATCAGGTTGGTATTGTTAATCACATCCAGTCCAGCTGTCAGTTCGTTTACGTTTTGATAGTAGCATTTAGCTTGCTCACGAAGCTTTAAGAATGCTTCTTGAATTTCAATGTTGGGTAGGGTATATATTTTAGTCAAGTAGTTGATACACACATCATAGAGCTGATGTTTTCGGGCAACATGAGCAAATCTGTTGATAATCCAGGCGGTTTCATGATAACCTCGATAAGCATAAGAATGGCTGCTACCAGCATTGGCTTGTCCTACAGAGTTCTGAAGCAGAGGAATAAGAGGCAAATATGTGCGATTGATGGCATTGAAGATGTGCTGTCTCCAGGCAACCAAGTCACTCCAAACATCAATATCGTCCCACATATTTGGCAGTCGTTCTCTCCATGTTCCCAGAATACTTCTCAGTTCAGCAGACTTTTGGTCCAAATTTTGAGCAGTGGTGCTTGATAAACTATTAAAAATCTGGCTAGCTTCTGAAAGTTCCAAGTACTGTTGGAAAGTCTGCAATAAAGGAAGGTGACTATGTGTGACAATATGAGGCAGAGAATGCCATTTACGAAGTGCAAGCTGAACTCCTCCTTCACATATACGGTTGAATTCTGGTAGTTCATCTTGACTTGTCTGAGATTTTATCAGCGATAGGAAGCCCTCAAACACCTTTAGACGAGGCAGAGAGTAATCAAATGTCTGTTGAAGAGATTGCTCTAGAGATTCACGATCTGCTGTCCAATCCGATAGCCTCCATGCACATTCCAGTAGTAGATTTGAGTTGTTATCATGCTTTGCCAAATCAGACAAGACGTCCCATTGCTGTAATTTCTGGGTACATTTTATCCAATGATCCTCCCACAGCAAACACTCAGACTCCGTGTATGCCAGTATACCGCCTCGTGCCTTTATCTGAATATTCTCATACATATGCTGAGCTTGCTGCCACATACCGCATTGTTCACACGAGATTGTCATATTTGTTTCTGTATATACACTGCGTCGACGCCAGAGACCATAAAACATATCATCTTCATTCAAGGAAGAATAGAGCTCGGCGAGAGAATCTAGAGTACGTTGTTGATTTAACTGTTCCTCTTTCATCACATCAACCAATCTTCCTGTCTTTGCTTGTTTCTGAAGCATTTCAATAGCAGTATGCCAGCAGTTGTGCGCTTTACCAAGATATTTTATCAGATGAGCAGGTAGTTGAATGGAAGGTGCTACTTTGGAAGCAGCATCAAGTAAAGCTTGAACCACATTAGGTCGACGTTCTGACTGTTTGGAGTGATAATCTTTTGCTAATAATGCTATCAATATTTTGGTAATATCGTGTTGTTCAACCGCAGACAGAGCTTTCCAACAAATTGGGAACAAATCAACCCAGAGCTTATAAGCAGTACTATCATCAAGATATTGTAATTGTCGAATATCTGCCAACATATCATCAATGTTTTCCTTTTGCAAAGAGTGCAAGAATTCTCTATGCTTTTGAATAATATTGACAACATTTTCAGGCACATCACACATGTCTACATCTTCTGTCTGCTCTTGCTTTTCTGTAGCGAATATACTAATAGGCTTTACCTTTAGAGCAAAGGGAACATTCACTGTAGGATCTATCTTGACAGTTTCAAGGAGCAAATCTAATGCTTGGTGTATCCAAAAGGCGCCTGCGAGGGGTTCCCAGTTTTGAACACCAATGATATAATTCAAGCGGCCAAACAGAGATTGACTGATGTTTTCATTAAATATCTTCATAAATCTCGCACGAATCTCTGGGTCTTTGTACTGAGTTCCATATAAAAATGCTTGCTCCAGCCTAATTGTCAGTTCTGAATTTGCCAGAGATGGTGTACTGTATATTTTAAGGACCAGCTGCAAGAAATCTCCAATCAACTTGGGATCCTTCTTGCCCTCGACTGCCATCATCTTGCCAAGCAAGCCAGCCTTTTCTTTCACTGTAGGCATTGGATTAGCATCATTCATGACCCATTCATTCAACATATCAAGAATGTTGTTCAAAAGTCGAGTGTCTTCTGACTTTTCCATTAATTGAACCAAACAAGACAAGAAATAGAGACGATGATCGCCTAAATAGCCAATGCGCTTCTTCATTAGTGAAAGGCCAAGGATTAAGAGATTAATGTCAATTTCATGGTGCTCCTCATTTTCTTCTGGTGGCAACGTATGCTCTTTTGTAAGTAACTGAGCCATTTTTGAGATTGCAGGTATATATGGATCAAGAAACTCGCCGTCACTGCTACTGACTGCTTCAAGCAACTTCAATACACCATAAAGGTTTGACATACTATTTAACCCTTCTTGAATGGTTGTGTTGATTAAATTCATGAACGCAATCACTTGAGGTGGCTGTTCGATTAGCTTTTCTTTAGGCTCTTCTATTTCTTCGGTCTTTATTGCCGTGGTTTGGTCAACGTCCATAGATGCTATATTTGAATCATCAGCCGTGATTTCAGTATTTGCAAACATCTCGACATTCTGAGCTTCAGATGCCTTTGATTCATCGTTTGGCTCGGGTATTTGATCGCTGCTGCTAGTTTCGTTTGAAGTTCTGGATGCTTTCAATGAAAGGTTGTACTGATGTATAGCTTCCATAATACGAATCAAAACAGGATACAACGCATTCTGAATTCGTGAGTTCTCTGTTCTAATGCTACCCTCTAACAGTCGATGCAACTGTGTCATATTCGCAATAAACCATTCAGTTGAACGATGAGCAATGTCCGCATTCAGTATTTCCAGAGCACTGCAAACACTTGGAGCAATTAGTTCATTCACTTCCCTAAACATAAGCGGACGTTCCAAATGATTTAATCGAATATGTACATCTGGCCATAAGTCAGGAGATAACAAGGACTTGACAAGCTCGATTGTCCTTGAAACAAGTCGTTTTTGCATCATGTCATTCGGATTATAAACTCCACAAGAAAGGCGAACAAGATACCCAATAACATTTTCTCGTAGAACCAGACTTGGTGCATATTCTTTATCTGCTTCACTTATGTTTTTCACTGTGGTTGATCTTCCACTAGTCATAGACGATGATGCAACCCCTTCAATATTACCGGATGAACTTTCGACTTGCATTTTCTTTGTGGGTGATTCAGATGTACCATCTGATTCTAACTTACGCTTGCCTGAAGATGACGTTGAAGCTTCCTCGATAGACGCCTGGAGAGAAATTCGCTTCTTTTCCCATTTGATGATCAATTCAGCTAATTCCACAGTCAATAGCTTATGTTCTGGAGTAGCATTTTGAAGCAATCCAAGCTTAGGCAGGGTATTAACTATCTGAGGTAAAAAGTGCTCACGGTACTCGAAGAACAAGTCTGAGTGTCTGATAAGTAGCTGATACACATTAACCATTTGGGATATACTATGCGTGTCCTCGACTACTACTTTTCTTGTCAATCGGATCCAGGTAGGCACGCGTTCATTGTTTTGAATAGGTAAACGCTGTGGCAGTACGGAAGCAATGATATCAAGACCTTGCTTAACCAAGATGCGAGCTTCTGAAGAGTGTGCTCTTAAAAGAGCCGCATAGATCTGGATAGTGATCTTGTTTGGCGTTTCGTAAGCAGCAATGAAGTGAGAGATCAACACATAGGCAGCCTGTTTGATTGTGGCATCCTCCAAACGCAAAAAGTTCCAGCCAAACTTAATGACTTCCTTTCGTCTATCTGCAAGCAACTGAGGGGCATATTGAACCATTGTAGCAGTTAATTGTAGCAATTCGATACAAAGGGAGTCTTCGATGTACTGATTGTCGTCATCAGTTTCCATTGTCAAGTTAGCCCAAACCTTTCGGTCTAATTGTTCCATTATGGCAGAATCAAATATTTGCATGTAGTCGTCATTCTTTACAGCGAATGTAGCAAGTATCGCAGGGTTGATAACTTGGCGAATTAGCATAATTTTTAAATATGAGGACACGCTTCTGTCTGTAAACTTCTGAAGGAATTTCTCCAAGAGGCCCCTTTTAATAGCAGGTGACGCTTTTAATGCAACATCTTCCAAAAAGAACTTTTGCAAAAATGAGAGCTCCAATACAGCCTTTTGAGCATAAAGGCCAACCAGATCAAAAATAAGATCGATATTATTCAGATCCTGCCTTAAATAGCTGACGAATATCTTTGACATGGTCAGTAATCGTCGAGCAATAGCTATGATTTCCTTATCCTCTTCCTTGTGCTGCTGTTCCAATAAAATCTTTTCTTGAGAATGCCAGAATTCGCGTATGCAAGTAAGGACTTCATCATGTTCAGTAAGGTAGTTCGAATCATAGTTAAACAACGATTGAACTATAACAACGCCATTGTAAGGAAGCGTGCCATTACTATTTGATTCATGCTTGAACGTTTTGCTAACTAGTTCGGAGGTTTTGTTAGCAACTTCGTCCCGGAGCCTTGAAGCAGATTCAGTATTGAGTATATCAACAAACAGCTGAAAGTAGCGAACGTCATCTAGCTTTTCAAAGAAATAGTTGACCGTTTCAACTGGGTAACGATTTAGATATTTGACCAAGTTGGGTCGGAACGGACTAGAAACTGATCTTCGTATATGTCCTTCCATTTCAAGCACTACAGTAACCAGTTCATCAAGGAAGATGTAAGCAGCTGCTGGTAAGAGGTGAAATATGTTCAAGATTGCCACAATAATCTTGATTTCATGGTTTTCATGAACAGGTTTTCCTATTGCCTCCTGAAGCACCTTTGGCTCTGCCCACTGCTTTAGATGATCAAGCAATTTTTTTCCAATCTCTACTTTGAAATAATTTGTCAACAGCTCTAGTAAGCGAGCTAATCCTTCTAATCCAGCAACGCTTAAAGTCTTGTGATTTGATAAGGTTGTAAGAATTGGTCTAAGACCTTGTCGTAATAACTCCTGTGGAAGCTTTGTATGCTGAGATAAAACCTGTTGTAAGCCTCGATGAGCGGTTTCGACAACTTCCACAGATTTGGAATATAAAGACTTGAAAAATACTTGAATAATGCGTGCTCTTGTATGAGCTTGTCTTTGACTTGAAAAATCAGAGCAAGCAAGTGCGGCAGATAAAAGCTTGATACAGACAATACGCAAGTTCTCCAAAGACGCTGTGTTCTTGTATTGTGCACTTCGGCTTGCAAGGGCCTGGTCTTCAGCATCAGCTAGTGCTAGTGCTTCCTGTAGCAATCTCGTTAACTCGTCATTGAATTCAAGGAATGGTGGACGCAGGGTTAAGCAGTATGTAATTGCGTCAATGTGCCCGATTTGCATAGCAAAGGGTAATGCTCGCAAAGGCTTTGCAAAAATAGGAGCAACTAGTCGTTCACGAACAGGCGCTAATAGTTCGGTAACTTCATTTCCAGTTAAATCGGCAAGAAGCTGGAGCGATGATTGGATTGTCTCGCGCACAACACTGTTCGAGTTTGATAGTTCACTAAGTAAAAGAGCAATCAAATTCTGGAATTTTTGCTGTGCTTCTGCAGATTCGCCATCTTCCGGTCCGTTGCAAACTTTAAGAACATGAGACAGTGTCTGTGTTGCTTCTTCTGTATTGATATTTGCCATCTCCGGTGCAGCATCTTTCAGCACAAACAAAAGCGATCGAATAAAATCAAGTTCATGTTCACGCATCCATTTTGTACCCAAATCAAGCTGAGATGTCATGTATGAGATACCAAGACATCCACCACGTTTTCTATACCACTCTGGCTTGTAACAAGACGAGCAAAAATGGGAAGCAAATACGCGAAAGATAGGTAATTGATCCACCTTTGAATTAAGTACAGTAGCAGCAACATCAAAACATGCTTGAAGAGCCTCTTCTCCACGTCTGCGAAGCTGTATTTCTGATGCAGATATCGCTTCAACAATAGCTTCTACAAGAATAGTGGTATTAAGATGCTGAGCAGATAATCTTTCATCCATCATATTAGCTAATGGCTTTCGTCCGTTTTCTCTGGCTTCAATTGCTTCACCAATATGCAATAGAATGAAGTGACGGCAAATGTTGAGGAAGAACGACCACGCGTCATCAGATAATTCTTCAATAGTAGACGCTCTCATAATCGATACCAATATAGGCCGAAGAGCCTCTTCTTGTGCAGTCCGTTTGGAAAAGTATTTAGTGTATCCGTTACCGGCAAGGCGCTTTGGCGTCATGCCATTGACAGCTAAAGTATTGCCAACCACAGAGTTGCCTTCATCAACAGAGGTTCTTCGAGGATCAGCAGCAGACTGACCCGCTGAAGTTGAGGCAGGTATTCCAGAGATAGTTGTTTGTGATGACGATGCAGTATCTTCATCCGATCTTTCAATAAATTGCTCTTTTACTCTTCGATATAGTGAGTTGACCAAAGTGTCTGGACCTTCTGCAAGTTCCAGCATTAAGATAAGCTGTGTCTTTAGAAAATTGTAAGCATGCTTTCTGTAAGCCATCTCTATATCATGTGATCTAAGCGAATTGATAGCTACTTCCAAACATTTATCCAAAGGTAGTGTATGAGGTGTTAAATCATGTTCAAACATAACCTCGACTGTAACACCACTTTCGATGCGTGCATTGAATCCTAATTTAGGAGGACTCTTCAACATTCGCCGATTACGTCCACCCAGTTTGCCAAGGATTCTCATTGCTGCATGACTGTGCTGCTGGTTATAAGGAAGTGGCTTCAGATGCTTCCATAGAGCGTCCATGAGCTCTGTCATGACAGGCGCCATAATATGATCCAAGAACTCGGGATTTAGATTATCATTACATAATTCCATTGTTCGTAAACCTTGAGAGACAAGATCCTGATCAGCTTGCAGAGCGGTAACAAGTGGGCGCATCAAGAAAGGCAGATAAGGCAGTAGTGTACTAAGTCGCACGGGAACAGCTAAACAGAGTTCTACAAATAGATTGCGCATTTCAGTTCTATGTGCAAGAGAAATCAGCGCATTAAGATTCTCCAGAATGGCTTGAAGCAGTGGTGATACTTCTTTATAGAGTAGCTCGAAGCGACCACCACCTATGCTCTTGAAAAGAGATCTTAATAGCAAAAAGTAATTTGCAGGCTCTTTAGCCTTTGCTGCTAGTTTGAAGCATGACATGACCAAGTTTGCCAAGTAAGGTTGCAGTATTGCTTCATTGGAATCCGGGAATACATTCACTGCCATAAATGTCAATCTGAATAAATAAAGCATCACTGCAGAGTAATGGAGATCTCCTTCGCCCAGTTCTTGTATTTTGTCGACCAAAAACTTCAAAAGGATGCCAGCAAATCCTTGTGTTGTAATTTCATTGACTAAGAAAAACTGTGATAAATGGAGCAAGGAAGGATTGATCAACATCCTTTCAAAAAAGAAATCGATTTGAGAGGCAAACAGTTCCTGAAAGACAGCAGGCTCTAGTATCGTAAACACGATAGGGAATGTGTCCAACACTTCCTTTTCTCCATTTGGTTGAACTGTAAGTTTTAAGCAGCTCTCGATTGCCCCTATCGTCCAATTGTCCTTGGTTTTTTCCTCTTCTGGTGGTGAATAATCAGGAAGAGAGCCGTCATTTCCGTAATTGTCGACATTGTAATATTCAAAGCATTTTAGTCCCTCTCTAAACAATCGCACAAAGAGCTGAATTTCTTCATATGAAAAGTCTCTTGCAAAGGATGAATAACCGGGCACGTCCTGGCCCGCTGGTGGCGGTGGATTACAATGTCGAAGTCCAATAAATAAGGGCTTTAAGCCAATGGCCAAGTTTTTGAATAAGAATCTTCCATCTTTGATTCCATCCTGCGCAGCTTCTGGGATATACACGCCGGTATGAATAGACCTTGCTCGGTCAAAGTCAAAGTCCATATTATTAGGGTCGTCTCTTTCCATGAGAGATGCTGTCGAGTCATCTTGAACTTGCTTTTTCTTCTTGTATTGTTTGATGCAAGTGCTAAACTGAATATTCAATGCTTCAAATTTGTTGGCAAATGCGTCCAAGATTCGCATTAAAAGTGCTCTTCCTTGACTCTTATCCTCGATCCTCATGATACAATCAATAAGATTTAGCAATAGTTTGCCGCACATTGTCTGTATGCTAGGTGCTAACGTTGGATCATGCAAATTGCGCGAATAGATGTATATTGTACGAGATATTTGAACTGGTGATAGCTCTGCTCGGATATGATGTACTAAATCTGCAAGCATACTGTATGCAAGTGGTCTAATACATAAACTTAATACCTTCTTTCCCTTTCCAGCTCATACGATCTTACCTAAGTGTATCATGCGCTGTAACACCAGTTCCGATCAAAACGCTCTCATTTAAGAGTAGATCGATTTTAGGTACAAAGTCTGCTCTGAAATCAGTTGAAAGAATATGACGTGTGGCGACTAAAAGTTCCTTTCTTGTAGCTGATGATTCCGGGGGACATTCTCTTAGCAAACGAAGGACAAATTCTGGAATCTGATCATGATATGGTCTCAGCAAGTTTGTATAGCTTCTTAGTATGTAAGCCAAAAATGACATCGTTTTCACTTGAGCTACGATAAATTCATTGTATAGACTCTTTTGTTTGATAGCTGGACTGACACCAATGAAAAGCTCGCCTTTGGCCGCTGCTGCTGCTGCGGCTTCCATTTGAGGTTTTGCTTGTAGAGACAGTGTCTAAATAACACGTTATTATATATATTAACCATTTTGATGTATGGCTGATATACCTGAAATATCAATGGAACAAACTTCATAATATTTTCAGCAGCTGACCGTCTATAAGACTGAAAGAGTAATACAACAATGATTGGACATTCAGTCAGCACCTTGAAACTAAACATACTCTTTGGTAATATTTTTGACGGAGCATCGGGAACATCGGCTGCAGGTGACATTGGTCTTGGTGATGCGATAGAAGAAGGCTAATCTCAGTTGTTAGTATGTGTATATACTGAATAGTATTTAAGCATTACAGTTGATACTTGGTCAGGATTATCAAATGCTTCCTTTACTGTTGTTTCCATATTTTGAAATATCTCTTGAACAATGTCTAAAAATGGCTGAACTTGATCTTCAAGTACCTGACGGAACGAGCGATGCAAGTCTATTATAATCTTTACACAAACAACTGCATTATCTTCATTTTCCACGCGTAAAATCTTCATTAACGTTCTGCATAATTCTGGGACGTATTCTTTCAGTGCCTCTGTCTGTGGTAATCGGTATATAATTTCTAAAATGATATTTCGCAATTTCTACAAAAGAGGTGAGGACAATGTAAGAAGCTAATCAAGGCATTTACTTGTTCTGGTGCATTGCTTATAAATACAGGTTGTTCATTTTGTAAAATGTCGAGGAAAAGAGGTAAAAGTGTTGATAAAAACTTGGGATATTCTGAAGTCTGAAATACTTCTACTTGATCTCTTAATTCGTTCGCAATAGTAACTTTCAAGCCAATTGCTATTATAGATAAGATAAATAACACAGAAATACATATATAAATCATTGATATATCTTCTTGTTTTTATTCTAATAATACCTAGATCAGGATCGCTTAGTCTGTGAGCATAGATTTGTAAAGTAGTCATTGGCAGTGTGTGTGATTCAAGTATAGAAGCTGACTATTTTACAGTCTAAGAGTAACGATTCCTTTTATGTATAATAAAAAGGGTTAAATAAGTTTATGTACAATAGAACAAGTTAATGTCAAGAAGAAAAAAAAGAGGGGAAAAGGAAGAAGAAAAGAAAAAAAAAGTCGTCCTTGGGTAGTAAAATAAAAAATGTTGAACACGAAACTGCTCACCGGACCTCCGGACCATTCTTTGGCAGTCATTCTCTCTTTTTCTTATCAGGACAAGTTCTCTAAAGACTTCCTGAAAGACGACATAGAAGACAAGGACATGACCATATAATTTAAAGCGGTATAAGATATCTTTATTATTACAAGATTCATGGAATGATCGAAAGCAGAATGAAGGAGTCTAATGCAATATATATGTATATGTAAAAGAAATTAAGCCTTGTAGAAAGGATAGTCTATATAGCCTTCAGAACCATGAGTGTAGAAGGTGGATCTATCATATTTGTTCAATGGCCAATTGTTGCGAAGGCGTTCAGGAAGATCAGGATTTGCAATGAAAGCACGACCAAAAGAGATCAGACTTCCATTCTTTTGAGCATAATCGATAGCTTTTTCAGGAGCAGTGGAGTAACCACTAGAGGCGATAAAAGGGCCTTTCCAGATCTTGCGATAAGGTTCTAATGTATCTTCAGTGAGTGTATCTTCATCGCCTTGAAGGTTGGCACGAGCTTGGATAAAGTGGAGATAGGCCAAGTTAGGGTGGTTCTTTTGAAGTTGAGAGGTCAAGTAGCTCCAGGTTTCGACAACGGTGTCATCTCCCATATCTTGGAAAGATCCACCAGGTGAGAAACGGATGGCGGTACGGTCATCACCAACAGCGTCAGCGACAGCATCAACCACTTCGAGAGCAAAGCGAGCACGGTTCTCGATACTTCCACCATATTCGTCAGTACGCTTGTTGCTGTTGGAGTTGATGAATTGGTCAATGAGGTAGCCATTAGCACCATGGATTTCAACACCATCAAAACCAGCTTCAATTGCGTTCAAGGCAGCTTGACGATACTTTTGAACCCATTCTTTGATCTCAGGCACAGTCAAGGCGTGTGGTACGTCGTATTCACCACCGCCAGCAAAGTAATTGACGCCTTTAATAGGGATGTCGGAGGCAGAAACAGGCTGTTCACCATTGGGATTCAATTTGTGAGAGCCAGCACGTCCAATGTGCCATAGTTGTAAGTAAATGACAGCACCCTTTTCGTGAACAGCATCTGTCACCTTTTTCCAACCTTCGATTTGTTCTTTGCTGTAGATACCAGGAGCTTGAATGTATCCGCCTGCTAAACGATCAATGAAGGTAGCCTCTGTGATCAAGAGACCGCCATTGCTTGCTCTTTGCTTGTAATATTCAACAAGGAGATCGTTAGGGACAGCTTCGAGAGTAGCTCTTGTACGAGTTAAGGGAGCCAAGACAACACGGTGTTGAAGTACATGTCTTCCGATCTTGATTGGACTGAAGAGAGATTGAATAGTCATTGTGGAGATGAATTGAGTGTGTTTAATGATAAAATGAAACTAAAAAAGAAAAATTGGACCCTTTTATATGTCATTTGTTGTGTATTATTCAGCACGGAAGAAAAATTTAGGCTTACAGAGGAAGCTAAGTACCAAAAAAGGAAGGTGTGCCCATCCTTTCCTTTTTGAGCCAATCGCTTACGTACCCTTCGGGCACCTTTGATTACTGCATTATTAATTCGTTCAGCGACATTACTAATTTGTTTTTTCATAATATATTTTTTGTGCTGTATTGTGTTCAAGATACGCCAGTAAGTACATAGATGACATATGCTTACATGGGCATCTCTTCTTATTCACTGTAATATCTTCAGCACAGGACATGCACAGACACTCGATCATATTTGGTGGTCGATCATTTGCGCGCTCACTCGATTTACTCTTATCTTTCAATTTTTGCTTTTAATATCATTCCTTTTTTTTTCTTTTGTTTTTTGCCCCTAAAGAGGCACTTGGCTTCCTTTTTGATGTTGTCGAGATGGATGTTTATTGGTTGTTATACTTTCTAATCAGAGCAGGCACCGTCTTCATATTATTCATTGTGTAAGCATAATACAGACGGGGAAAAGACAGCGTAATGACCGCCCTAGAGTCTCGCAGAGCCTTTATAAAGAAAACGAGACAATTCATATCTCATATTTTTCAGCACGTACAATGGCAACTTGTCTAAAATGCTTCTTCTGTAAAGACACATTTTTGGATAAATTGAGCCCACGCACTTTCGCAATCTGATGCATTATGTATAATACGAAACCAGTACAGATGTCCTTGGATTAGCCCGTCTTGGGATCCAAACGGACAATGTCTTTACAAGATAAATCTAGAGCAGCTGCTACTTGTGACCTTGGCGGCTACTTATCAGGCCAACACTCTATGCTTTCCAGTCTTTGATTAATTGATAGTAAACATGCCAATTCTATTTAATCAATGAGTATAATCTTATAATAAAGCGTATATTTCCTTCGTCGTATCAGATGACAACATTAAGCCACCCTTATAAAACTCCCATTCAAATCTTACTTTAATAATATTCAGTTCTTTCTTTCAATAAGAATCTACTTTGCTGGTGATTGACTTATTATTACTATCAGAATGGGATATTATGAAAAATATAAAGACGGTATATAAAAGAATGTACAAGATAATGATACTTTGAATACTAAATATTCAGCTTTCCCTATTCCTGAATCTAGAAATAACTTCACATCTCCTAACCCAAACCAAAGACGGAACACCTGCTAAATGGAACCAGTTTATCGTTGATATGCGCTCAATAATAATTTCCAACTATGACGGTTCTCCCATAAAGGAATATAAAAGTTGTTGGAAGCAAGCATTCAAGAAAGCCTGCAATCACTTATCCCTATTTGTTGCAAGAGATGATAGTATTGATGTATGGAATGACCAGATTAACAACAAAATCAGAGCACCAACATCATAATCATCAACTTCAGATTCGCCATTGTCCGTAATCTCTGCTTCCGTAAAAGGATCATCTTGCACGCCCACATCATCTTTATCATATCAAAGGAAGTTGAGTTCAGCTGATTTTACCATTATTGCTGATAATTACAACAAAATCGCCAAAAAATGGATACTAAAGACAGGAAGAAACGTAGAAGATATAATTTTTAAATCTACCAAAGATTTTATTTACGAGCAGTAAGTGGTTCAGATTCTAAAGATCATTATCGATATCTAACATAAAATACCATAGTCCTGCTCATTCTTTTATTCTCGATATAAATGATTCTGTTTGGAAAAATCATTTTAGCAACGAGGAGCTTTTGGAAATGAAGGCAAATGCTTCTCTTTCAGATTCCAACAAAGACCTTCCTGTCAATTTACAAGATATGATCTGGAGATTAAATGGAAAAGTAAGGTGAATCTATTCATTATATCATCTTTTTTTAATATTATTATTTATATAGACAACATTCAGAGATATCTATGATGTATTTAATGCCATTCAAGTTGATCCAGTGAATAACGCAGAAGAATTTTGGTTAAGCAAAGCGTGTTGAATTATGTTTTATTGTTTATTGACAATAACGCATTGAACTTGCCAAATACTAAACAGGATCTTCTTGATGGCGTTTATGGATTCATCAAGAAGAGCAGTAGATTAAGTGGTACTACTGCTCAAGGGTAAAAGCATCTTATTATTACCTACGTTGTAATTGACGAATTGACTATTTTATCTTTATGTAGTGGCAAAGAAAGCACTATTCTAGTGAACATAAAAACATGCATAGAATAATTGCATCCATCAGTCAAATGTCAAAACAGTTGGCATAATCATCCGCGGTAAGAAAGAAAAAAACAGGATAACCTTATAGCACTAATACCTCTTTTTGACAGGATTTAGTATTTCTGCATTAAAGATGAGCTTCAAGCATGGTTCTGCCTTGCTTCTCTCTAGTTCAAGTCGATTACATATACAAGAATCGGTTTGTGAGATCCCTCAACTTCTTTTTCCCGTTTTAAAGTTGGTTTACAACTTGAATTAAATCTTAAACCAACACAATAAAAAGTACTTCAAATGTTGTTAATCTTCCGTATCGACGTGAGCAACAGTGTTATTGTTTTGCAATCATTCTTATCTACGCCTGTATGAGTCTAACAGTTGGGCTAAACAATATATAATGATTCCTTTTGTGATCAAAAAGAAACTTATCAAATGAAATATCATTGAATCAATTAGTTGTATTGAACAGTCAATAGCCTATTTCGTTGACTGTCAATCACTATAATGATTCTGCAGCTATTGTTTTGTACGAAATAATAAAGTACGAGATCAGTGAACAAAAAGACAGCTTATAGTAGCATTCAGAACCTTTGCAAGGGTACATACTGTGTTTGGAATACAGGCTTTTTCCTTTACTGGAGCTTATCACAATCTAGTGCCCATTGTTGATCTAAGCCATTTAGTGAGCGGTATTATTTTTTACCTTCTGGATATAAAATACTGAATAGACATGTATGAATGTTGTCATTATATATATTTTGATCAATACAATCTTATTTCTCACCTCACATATTCATAGTTTGTTGTAGAATAGTTAACTTTAGCATCGTTAGCTATAATATAAGAAAGTGCATCCGTACCAGTTTATTATTAATGACAACTTTTTTTTTTCCTTTGTTACTTTAAAAAGAATGTTGCCAGGAAAACAGGTTGTTTGTTTGTTTATTGGTTTGATATTATGAAGCTCTTTATTTCAAATGATATATAAACAAGATATGTTTTTCCTCACTTTTTTATTCTTCAAGCTTTATTGCCATGGTACCACCTATTAGACCCGACAAGCCTGCTCTCCCAAGACCTTATCCTGCTCCTAAGCCTCGGTAACCCTACTCAGCATATGTACTTGCGAGGGAAGATATCAATTCTCTCTTCATACTCTAGACACATTTTGTTTTGGTTTCCTAAAACAAATAAACGACTTTTACTAGTGTCAATTCCTCATATGAAGTTGTATCGTAATCACATTCCTTTTGAATGAAATGCAGTGTATCCTTCTTAAGGTTGTTTTATAAGTTGGCAGAGGCAGTAAATTCCCTCTACAGATCTAAAGATGACCATATCGTCTTTCTTAAGAAATAAGCTGTAAATGAATGAATAAATAATAAGACATCAGTTACAAGAGGCACACAGCTTCTCTAAAGGTGGACAGGTTACAAGTTGGATGTAAAGAGGAGAAATAATTATACGATCCCTATATATATACAGTGTTTTCATATCAAATTATCGATTTATTTTATCTTATTGTTCCTTTCTTTTCTTAATTCGCACTTCTTTACTGTATTTTTATTAATTATTGACATTAATTTTATAAAATGTTGTCATAAAATAAAAATACAGCAACTTTGTATTGTTGTACCAAATAGTACACGAAATTTTTCATCACGATAGGTGTTTTAATTATCTTCTCATTCATCTCTTTCGTCCCATTCTCTCCTTTATCTTCTAAACCTATCTCCAAACATCCAGCCCTCTCGGAAGACTGCCTGCGACAAACCTTGCTCATGGAACCGATTGTTCGATCCTGATTCTTACTCTCACCAGAAGACATACTTGAAGAATCTCTATTCAAACGAAAAGTCAGTTAGAGAGTTTCAAGCAAGTGAAAAAATATCACATTAGGTCTTAACTTCCTACGGTTGTGTTACTCAACCTATAGCTTTTCTTTATAAAGCCGTATACGTCTTCCAACAAGTCTTGCTCAATTCTTCAAGGCAAGGTCTTCTCGCTGTCAACGAACAGACAAGCATACTCTAAAACGATTCGTTTTACCCAGTATTCCTCTGGGTCGGCTTTGATAGCATCGAATTCGTCATAGATGCTTCTAAATGAATTCTGTATAGAGAATTTAATTAATTTCAAAGCAAAATCAAATGAAATAAACGGTATGCGAGACTTACTTTTTAGTTTAGCTTTAATAGCAATTCTTCGATATGTGTTGGCAATGGCCTTTCAAGTTTATTGTGACACTTGTTATGAGCAGTTATTTCATTAAGATCTTCATCGGAAAAACAGCTTCTCCACAATAGATCCTTTGGATCCATAATCATTGAATGCGTAGGACTATGAGATGAAATATCACGTTAGTATGCATATTGCTACTTAACAATCTATGAAAGTTGATATATTTACTGCTGATATAAAACTTCTTTTGATTTCATATATATTATATCTTCTACAGCTGTTCCGAAGCTCAATATCCACTTTTTGGTTATTTTTTTTATAATTCTCATATGGAAACGCTACATGCACCAGAAATTAGGCTAATTCTACGGGCGCTTCCTTGGAGCGTTACACATGACATTGCTTTACAACTTCAAACTACCAAAGTCTAACCTAAGGCTGTCCAACTCATTCTCTCTGATAAATACGATGTTATCAAAATTATACGTGATTGATCTTCGTTCTTTGTTGATCAACTGACAACATAAAATTAGAATAAATAACAACATTTCTTTTTTTATCTCTTTCTTCTTCTTGAAAAGAACCAATCCAAGACGGTAACTTCATAAAGCCATGCTTAGCGTGGCGCCACACATTGAACAGCTTTGTTGGGCTACATCATAGGTAATGGATAGAGGTGCGCTCACAGTATCGATCTAATTTCTGGTGCATGTAGTGTTTCCCATCTTATTTGCCAATCCCAAACAAATACAGCATCTGGAACATACACCGTTTCGTGTGATGAACATAATGACGGGAACAGAAGTGATATTGTCTATACTCCACTATTATCCGCAAGCACCTTTCCTCCTATACTTGTAGAAATACAGCATACTGTCGATCAAAAGTTTATGTCTAGATTAGCAATATATTCAAGCAAGTTGTTTCAAAACTACATGATTTACCCAATAGTATTAGTATTTTGTATTGACAGCATATCACATAATGTTTTTAATACTTTTGAAGCATTTGGTGAAGCTAATTATATGTACAAGGCGAACTTAAAGTATTGTGCGAAAAGCTGCCACTTATTATCACCCACATCAATTAAAAGCTCTTTACAAAGAAGACCTCTTGAACCGCTAACGGCTATCCAGCATTTTTTAAGCAGCAAGCAGCGCTCAATTATAACTTTACTAGAAGCCGAAGATCTCTTAATCATTTTGTTATACCAAGTTGCTAAACAAGAGAGTGAAGCAATACATCATTGTAATTATTCACAATGGAAAGCATTGACGGCGATAACAGACGCCTCAGAAAAACATTTAGGGAAAATAAAAGATATACTAAAAGACATTGTACCACATGTCTGCAACTAATGAGATATATTGAACAAGGGGAAGCGTACCATTCTAGATTGAAAAGAAAGTATACACAGCTTATTCAGGAAGGTTCGGAAGATGAACTCACGCCTATTGAAGAACCTGAGCCAATCCGTACAGAGCCAAAAAAGGAAAGGAAATATCAAAAACTCAAAAATGACACCTAAAGAAATCGCCTTCTGTGACAGCTTCAAGACGAGAGTTGGAAAAATGAATTGGCAAGCATGTTGGGAAGAGGGAGTATCAAAAGCCATATTTAAAAGATATGGAACTGGAGAAAGCCTAGGCTTTGAGGCCTTACAGTGCTATCCATAGCAAGATAATACCGTTTCATATATGGGTACTGATCCACTTCATCCATCGTGACCTTCAGAAAGCTAAATTAATGACCAGTTACTGTCCCTGTGCTCGCTAGCTCAACATAACCTTCTCTCTTTCTTTTCTTGGCTGGCAGCCATGGTAATCTCAGGCTACACTTTATTAATCCTGAAGCAGAGATCGCACCTAAAATCGTTGTTGTTTGTGCTCGGGCCTTGGGCACTGTGACCACAGCAGGCAATCCTTTTTTTGACTAAGCCATACTACGTTTTAAATTGTATTGCTTTATGACCTTGTAACTTTTGTAAATATCTTTTGTTTCTAGCATTATTAAGATGCTATCAATACTTGATTTCGACAGTATGTATTTTTTGTATGGTCATAAAAGGTTTCAAAGGCTTTGGATGATCACATAACTTTTGCGCCTATCTTCAGGCTTACTTATTCACAAATTAAAAGGGATTTATCTTTATTATTACAAGATTCATAGAATGATTGAAAGCAGAATAATGGAGTTTAATGCAGTATATAAAAAGAGAAAGAAAAAAGGAGTTTAAGCCTTGTAGAAAGGATAGTCTATATAGCCTTCAGGATCATGAGTGTAGAAGGTGGATCTATCATATTTGTTCAATGGCCAATTGTTGCGAAGACGTTCAGGAAGATCGGGATTTGCAATGAAAGCACGACCAAAAGAGATCAGACTTCCATTCTTTTGAGCATAATCGATAGCTTTTTCAGGAGCAGTGGAGTAACCATCAGAAGCAATAAAAGGGCCCTTCCAGATCTTGCGATAAGGTTCTAATGTATCTTCAGTAAGTGTATCTTCATCACTTTGGATGTTGGAACGAGCTTGGATAAAGTGGAGATAGGCCAAGTTAGGGTGGTTCTTTTGAAGTTGAGAGGTCAAGTAGCTCCAGGTTTCGACAACGGTGTCATCTCCCATATCTTGGAAAGATCCACCAGGTGAGAAACGGATGGCGGTACGGTCATCACCAACAGCGTCAGCGACAGCATCAACCACTTCGAGAGCAAAGCGAGCACGGTTCTCGATACTTCCACCATATTCGTCAGTACGCTTGTTGCTGTTGGAGTTGATGAATTGGTCAATGAGGTAGCCATTAGCACCATGGATTTCAACACCATCAAAACCAGCTTCAATTGCGTTCAAGGCAGCTTGACGATACTTTTGAACCCATTCTTTGATCTCAGGCACAGTCAAGGCGTGTGGTACGTCGTATTCACCACCGCCAGCAAAGTAATTGACGCCTTTAATAGGGATGTCGGAGGCAGAAACAGGCTGTTCACCATTGGGATTCAGTTTGCTAGAGCCAGCACGCCCAATATGCCATAGTTGTAAGTAAATGACAGCACCCTTTTCGTGAACAGCATCTGTCACCTTTTTCCAACCTTCGATTTGTTCTTTATTGAAAATACCAGGACCTTGTATGAAACCGCCCGCTAAGCGATCAATAGAGGCAGCCTCTGTGATCAAAAAACCGCCATTGCTTGCTCTTTGCTTGTAATATTCAACAAGGAGATCGTTAGGGACAGCTTCGAGAGTAGCTCTTGTACGAGTTAAGGGAGCCAAGACAACACGGTGTTGAAGTACATGTCTTCCGATCTTGATTGGACTGAAGAGAGATTGAATAGTCATTGTGGAGATGAATTGAGTGTGTTTAATGATAAAATGAGACTAAAAAAGAAAAACGGACCCTTTTATATGTAATTTGTTGTGTATTGTTTGGTACGGATAAAAGATTTAGGATCAAGGGGAAGCTGAGCCCCAAAAAGGAAAGTGTGCTATTCTTCCTTTTTAAAAGAGCAGTACAGGCGCTTCCTTAGACATTACCGATAATATCACTTTACAGCTTCACACTATCAAAACATCTACCTAATCTAAGGCTACTCAGTGGAATATTTTTTAATATGAAATACGAATTTATCACCATAACACGTGAATGATCTTGACTGGTATATTTGTTGATCAAATCCGTACAACACAAAATTAAAATACAGCAACAACAGCATTTTCATATCTCTTCTTGAAAAGAAGCAAACCAAAATGGATACTTTATAAATTTGTATTTTACATCAAAAGATATAAGAATATCCAGTCTCTATACAATCCTATCGTGATGTCACGTATTGAAAAGTTTTGTTGACAACATCACAGGTAGTGGTATCTCATGGGTTTCCTTGTGCGTGTAGTGTACACCTAAAATTAAGCTTAGAAGAACGATTGTAAGTTTGTATGTCATAGACGTATTTTAATATGCTATGCGGGCTACTAAAATTGGTCTAAATAGAGATTTACCTTTATCAAAATTTTCCTGAACGACTTGCTTTATAAGCAGTGATACTTGAAAATGAAGTTTATATCGACATTCGAAGATGGAGAAGAGTAAAATATACCATATATTTTATAAACTAGACATGCTGACGTTAAGCTGCTTTTGTCTCGAGTAATTAAAATGAATAAAGAGCATTTTTCTGCCGCTATTCATACAAATGACCCTCCTATTGAACAGGATAGGTATTATTGAATTTCGCTTTAAAAACTGTCCTTTGGCGTTATGTCGAACATCTTTGATTATTATTAAATCTCTCATAGAAGTTTTAATAAGAATATCTAGTGTTTTCAAGTTTTCTACACAGGGACACATAGACATCCAACCATTTCGTTGACCGATCATTTGCCCGGTCACTCAATGGAATCCATTGCCTCTTTCATTCGCTGAACAGTCTTCTCTCTCTCCTTCCTCAACTTTTATATCTTTTTAACAAACTCTTGGCTTCCTTTTTACCTTCCTTTTTGATGTTGTTAAGATGGATTTTTATTGGCTGTTTTACTCGAGCTAATTGTTTGAGCTAACTGAATTCCCTCTACAGTCAACTCACTCGAAACATAAACACTTTTAGAATAGTTTTTCTAAAAACAAGCTACCCAATCATATCAAATGAGTTCAACGTAAAGCTGACTTAATATTTCCTGGCAATGCATTCAAAAAACTGTGCTAAAGATGAATTTTATTTTTCATTTGTGATAAACGGAAATATCCCAATTCAATTTACAACAATAGCGCTTTCATAGCCTTCTACTAATTTTTAAAGCAAAAAAAAAAAAAAAAAAAAAAAAAACTCAACATTGCATAATATTGACTCTTTTGTAAGGATGAGGCACCTTTGACGCTTTTTTTAAAGAAGAACGAGGCGATACTATTGATAAAATAGTCAACACACATTTCCTTTTATCCTTCTAAAGTAACATCTTTTTTGAATAGGAAAAGGCATCTAAAAATATCTCTCGTGTCATATTTTTGCTTTCACAATATCACCAGTGAAATGTGTGATCAATGAACAAGGGGAGGAAAGTGTCATGATAGGAGAATCAAGTTCTTTTTTATTCTCTCTTTTGTGAAACAGATCTTATGGGTATAGATCTTTAGATTGGGCAACATGAGCTACAATTGAATGAGATGATAAAGGAGTATGTTTATTTCTACAGATGATATATATTTATATATTACATGTTTTATAACTTAGTCATCAATTTGCCAAGTATCATTTGTATTCTTCTTGTTTAATTCAAGGTCATGATGCTTGCGTTTATTTGCTGCACCTCTTTGAACATAAGGTTGAAGACCCTGACCAAAGTTTTTCATGCAAAGGGAGCCAAGCACAATGGTAATGATGTCGATAACCATACCCATGATGACTATAAGAGGCATTAGTCTTATTCAAATAAAAAATAACAACAACTTACTGAATACGATCCATGTGTACCAATTATTTTCTGGTTGGAAAGTGTCTTTCAAGATGATACAAAAGTGTGCAATGACAAGAAATTGAAATATGATGAATATGATCATTCTTACTTTACTCTCTGTACTTCCCGCTGTTCTTGCAAAATATAAGAATGGAAGCATCAGGACAGTGACGACAATTTGAACCCAAGTATCGGCTTGTTTGATGGTGTTCTGGATGCCTGCTTCTTTTGCATATTGAATAAGATAGAATAATGAGACTAAGAACTCGGTAAAGATGTTGACTTTTAAGCATAGCACAAAGAATTGAAATACTCTATACATTTCTATATACAAAATGGTCAATATGTGATATAATCACTCCTTTTATCAAAACACTTACTTTGAATACGAACATCTGCACCAATCTTTTTATAAATATTCCAACCAAATTGTTTCGACATTTCAAAACTTAGATAGCACATCACGATAGCAAAGGCCATAATAGTGACAGATAGTGCAATCTCGATCTTTTCGGCTATTTCCAGATGAAAATAAGGAGAAGTTGTACTCTTGAGCAGTCTTAACCATTTGGCACCATCGACAACTTCAACTGCACCCAAGATGGCACATAAGAAATTAACGACAGCTAAAATTAATATTTCCGCTGTATTTTGATAAACGGTCTAGACACAAAATGTTTAATCATCCCTTTTTTTTTTTGATCTAATCATCATCTATACTTTACTGCATCCACAGCCATGCCAAAGAACCAAAACTGGAAACCCATGAATGCGATATTCTCCCATTTGATTCGATTTAGTCTATAAGCAGCCCTTTGGGGTATCATGTCAGGACTTGTTGCTGTTGACTGTAATACATTAGATTGAACATGTGGTAATAGATCTGCTTCCATGGTATTTTGTGAACAGATGATAGCTTGGAGTGTGACAATAAAGATACATTGTATTAATGCCATGGATACATACAACTTCGACCAGCGAGTTTCTGTTATACGTGTAATCTTGAAGCCATTAATATCTTTATTATGTTATCTTTAACAATATTTACAACTTTATCAAAAGTAACCATTTTGTGCAAATCCAGTTGCTTATATCAAAATTAAGAAAAATTAAAGAAAAAGAGAAAAAAAAGGGGGTCTGAAAAGACAAGTGCAGTAATAAATAAATATTTCAATATTTATTGTGTTACATTGACCCTCCATTTATATGATCCCCCGACTATTTTTTCCCTTTTTTTGCCATTGAAATGCAAAGATTTCATTAAAACAAAGCCTCATTTAATTCAATAGCAGATTATCTATTTAAAAATAGAAAGAATAGATCATCAAAAGGGGATAAAGAAGAAGTGATTTATTAAGTACAATTGCTCCTCTCTTCTTCATATTTCTAAAATGTATTTGTATAATACAAAGCTTATATATTATTATTTTTCATGTGTAGATTGATCAATGGATAACTGTAACTCTTTGATTGCATCTTTCAACTTGTTGATCCATTCTGGTTCTGATTTACTAATACAAATTTGTGATGCTGCATTATTCTTATTTTCTACTATTATATTATGCGTTTCATTCCACACTTCGATCTCTGGACTTAAATGATCAATACCCAAATCTACCTTTCGTCGTTGTTCAGGATGATGTGGATGATGAAGTAGATGAGGATGATGTGTTTCAAATATTTCTTTTAGTGTGTCTAATGTTCTTTGATTGCCTCCTTCCGCATTGATCGGTGACTCGGCACTTGCTTTACGTTCAGCAGGTTCCTTATTTCTACGGAACAGATTTCGTAATCCTCCTCCTCCTCCTCCTGTTGATGATGATGTTTCCTCGGTTTGTACTGCATGATCTGTAGGCTTATTTCTATTCATCCAACTCTTAAAGCTTGACACACTTGCCTCGTTTCTTTCAATGTTGGTATTGTGCGACGTACTCATTCTTGGGTTCACAGGTTCGAGGAACCGAATGCTTTGTGATTCGGTCCCTGTAGGTTGTATATGCTTTGGCTTGGATTGATCGCTTGTTCTACCTGAATCAGTGCCTACCTCTGTCTCATCAGATTCGTCAGGTAAGAAATCTTCTTCTGGCAAATTATCTTCTTCTTCTTGCATCTGGACAGCATAACTATTGGGTGATGCCTCTGATGGTTGAGGTTGATTCGTATTCCTCAGCGTGTTTCTCTTCAATTGACTCATGGCTTCCTTATCTTCAACCTGTTGTTGTATATTTTCCTCGCTTCGTCGACTAAAACTGATTTGTTGACCAAACTGAAGCTTAGGTAATCGAAGCACCTGTCCACCACTGCCTGTGCTGGCAATCGAGAGCGTTCGTGTACGAATACGGTTACCGATCTTGAATAATGGAATAGTCGTGCCATGCACAAGGGTAGATGAAAGGACCATAAAGAGCACGACGGGTCCGATCAATTCGATTGTCACCGGCTGTGTCTCTGACTCACTATAAATTGCAGCCATCTCTTCTTTGGCAACAATCGATAAAAAGACGGCACCAACACCCATAGGACCAAACCAGCCACTGAATACGGCTTCTCGGTATGTCTTCATCGACGGCATCACAGGCTTTAGGAGAATTAAAATGGGGAGTCGTCTAAAGATAAGGATCAAGATAGCAATGACAACTAAACGCCAAGGGGCTAATCCTAAGGCAGAGTTACCAAACTCGGACCAAGGCTACATAAATGTGTTACACGATGATTATTCTACTGCATGTTCAACTTACGATGATGGCACCAATATACACAAATACAGCTAAATTGAGCATCATATCAATAACTTCTTGAAAGTGAGCTTCCTCTGTTTCCTGTCTAAACCAATGATCCCATGAGAATGCATTGCCTGCGACAAAGCATGCCAATAGATCATCACTTCCAGAGAATCCTGTCATGCTCATCAAGAACAACTACAACATAAAGTGAGATTTCATTCAGTATTATACATGTATTTACTTACAGCCAAAGCAATGCCAAAGCAAAGAAAGGATGGTTTATCGATTAAATGACTTTAAGAGTTATTTTCTTATTCTTTATAATAATAACATTTGGATAAGACTTACTTTCTTTCTGACCATTGCAAAATCTTTCTAGCGATATAACCAACGACAAGTCCGATAAGACAAGAAAGAGCAATTTGAAAGAGACAAGTGATATAGATCCATTTACCAATTGCAGTACCTACATTATTTTCACTAATTAAGAATAATGCCAAAAATAGAAATGGGAATCCCATGCCGTCATTAGCTCCACTATACATAAATAAGTATCTGTTGATGGTGTAATCTATATTCTTGGGGTACCTTTCAGCAGAGAGTGCATTTCGAATATGTGCTGGTACATGCTTTTCGGCAAATCGACCTTTAACAACAGAGTTGGCCAAGATCTATTGATAGGTGAGTATACAGCTTTTCTTTTTTTTTTTTTTTTTTTTTTTCTCTTACTGGATCAGTTGGACAAACACAAGCTGCAATGACGAGTGCGTTTAACTATCAATGGTCAGTAAAGATGTTACACAATCTCCATAGTCATCTTTCTTTACATAATTGATGGGTGGAATCATCCACCAGATGAATAATCCGCTAATTAACCACATAAATATCATAGTAGGTACCAAGAGCATAAACATGGTCAACCATTCTTTTTTCATATAGTATCTAGGCAACAAATATAAATAAATATAAATCAAGGGAGGAAAAGGAGGGGGGGGTGCTTACTTTGGTAATTCAATACCGACGGCCAAGACCTAAATTTGAAACTGTAAGAATAAAGATGATTGTAGATTGTTTTCTTTTTACTTGGATTGCTAAAATGCATCTTGTTAATTCTTTGGTTATCTCGTCATGATCTGCCCAACTAAGTGGATCAAATCCATTAGATACCAATGGTCCTGCAATAATACCCACAATAAGGGCAACGACTAATAAATAGAGTCAATAAAAGAGAGAGATATTGATTGAATTGAATATTTACGAGCTTCTGATAGAAAACATCTTTCTTTTAAAAACATAGACACGTATCCAAAGAATAAAGTAAAGCCACTTAGAATAGCAATGGCAATTGTGAATGTTGAGAATTCACCAGGTATAACATGAAGTGCCATTACGTTTATGTAAAAAAAAAAAAAAGAAAAAAGTAAAAAAATCAAATTCTGACTTTCTATTTTTTTTTTTTTTTTTTTTTTTAATATAAAACTATCACTTCTCTCTAATGGAAGTCATAGGGTTTCCTATTCTTTTTGTGATCTTAAATCAAACCTGATAAAAATAAATTCACGACACTTTTCATATCGGTTGCATTTCCGGATATGATTAGATATAATGGCAAAAATGAGCAAATGATAAAAACTAGTACCTTAGCTTCTTTCTCACTCTTCGGCTCGTATCTTTCCTGATTTTCTGCTGTTACTCAATTTTCCTGTCTCTGTCATTCCAGCATGGCAACAGCGTAGTACAGACTCACATTCAATGCACGGAGTTACAATTTAGATTTCTCTTCGGAACTAAAAAGATGGTAATGAAGAAATATGGCCGAGTTAAAAAGATATACTACGAAAAAGAAACAAGTTGGGAAGGTAAAGGACCGAACCGATTATGAAGATGTGCCACTGTCAAGAGAGATTGTAAGAGGTTTCGGAGCATTGTAAGTTGGCGCCTGATCGATGCGACGGAGGGGCAAAGGGGTGGCTTCATCGATCCAGAAGAGACGACGAGTGCAAACGTATTTATCAAAGGGTAAAATTATATCCAATCAAAAAGCATTGAGATTTCAACTAAAATTAGCATTTTCTTTATACTGAAAGTGAGAAAAGTGAATATAAGGTATACGCTCATTTCAGTACCCAAGTATCAGATTAAAATCCAGGAGAGCACTCATTTAGAGCCTCAAAAAAATGTCTTAACAGTAAGAAGTCAAGTTGAAGCAATAACAAACATATTCCGAAAGAGAAGAGGGTCAAGCTATTCAGATATATACATGTTTTCAACCCTCAGTTTTAAACAAATATGGAAAAATATACCTGCATCTACACCTAAGCCTTGGATTGAAGCAGTAAGAGCGACAGGCTGACAAAAAAAAGAGCTGGCACACCTAGTGTACCGAGTATCCTACACACATGGTGTAACAATATGCAGAATGAATAACAAAATATGTTTAAACAATAATAATAATATGGCAGCGAGCTGTTGTCTAAATAATTGATATCGCTTTGTATAATGTTTAGTTTATTGGACCTTTGACCAATTGATTTTCTGCAGTTGAATATGTCAACTATGTGTAGTTTATGCAAGATACCCAGCCTTGCAAGCAAAGTATATTGTTTATTTATTAAAAAAGAGGAATATCATTAAAGACACGTGTAAGTTTTACCTAAACACTTTCTCTATGACAGTCTTTATTCTAAATTCAAAGATCATGCGAACCATTACAGAGCTCAATTTTGCCAGGAAGTAACTACTGAAGGGAACGTATAGATATAAACTGCAGAGAGAGGGATCATGATTACTGGTATTTTGTCTAGCCTATTACATCATAAGTGGCTGATTTAGATCAATGATCTTTTTACTATCGAACTAATATGTTAAAGCTTTCACATCATTGACAAAGCCAAACAATAAAAGATAAACACAATTTGATAATAAATAAATAGTAAATCGAGGATTACGGAAATGCATAGAAGGCATTACATATCCAGCTACGGGCATGTACGTCCTAAGCAACTGTGGCAGGATCACGAGAACATGCTTATAAAAATAGATTTATTTGATATATGTACAAATGCTGAAAAATGTATCCAAACGAGAAAAGAAAGATAAGCATACAAAGAAAAACTATATAAAAGCTTGCATCATATCGTCATTGGCCTCCATTGGTAACGGCGCTTTCAACCCTGCATAGGAAAAGACACCATGAGACATGCACCATAAAATGGGGTCTGATAGATTAGGCCATGCGATATTTGTGTTGGGAGTAAGAGCATCATTTGTCAAGGCATAGGCTGAGTTCTGCTCTAGGTCATACTGATAGTTATTTGCCCGCAAATTAACATAACATTCATTTAACCCCGAGTATCCCTGGAACAGGTTTGAGTAATCCGGAAGGATCAGACGATCATTAAACGGAAACTCACTAGCAGAACTAGTAGAGAGCTTGCGATTGGGCGAGAACATCATAGCTTCTTGGGATGCCGGTTTAGTTAACGCTCTTTTCACGTAATAGCGCGTGCCAGGCATTCGAAGGTGAACCTGTTCTACACCAAAGTAGACCTTTGCTGGACTAGACAAGTGTGAATCGCGAATGACAACGTAATGGCTTGTTTGCTTCCTCTTGCGCTGACTGTAGGCTATCTCGATAATTGCATGATTAGCTTTGTCAAATTCAGTAAAGTAGGCGTTTTCGAGCATGAATCCCCAGATTATTTGACGGCCAGTAGCTGGATCAATTAACATTGTTCACGATTGATAAATTAATGTAACTGAGAAGAAGAAGGTTGACTTTATTTACTGAAAGAACAGAGTCCTTTTTATATTAAAAAAAGAAGGGGAATAAAATGCTATGACTTTCTTCTAGATCTTACAATTTGTTGATGTGCAGATCACGGTGCATTATGATAGGGCTGACGATCTACAGGGTCCCTCTTTTCTTTAGTATTCAATGTTCCAATGGTCTATATTAAACAGATAGATTGAGCCCTTTCGTTTGATCCTTGTTTCCCTGAATTTATTATGTAATCCCATCAAAGCCTTGTCAAGTCTTCCCCCTTTGCAAACTCCACTTGTATTATCAAGTTAATAGTTGCTGGTATATACATATGTCCTCAGATCCCATCCGTTCTCGTCCCTTTCCCTCAAGCTACATTTATTGACCGTTATAAAAGACGAAGGGAGATAAGGGATCGTCTATACATTACAAAGGGCTTCTTCTTTATGTGAGCCAATGACCTTTAGCCAGACATGTTATATTAATAGAAACTTTGATACCCCCTGATGACCTTGGACTTTTACTGATCATGGCGAGTGCCACTTGATACTTTTAGTAATCTTCATTATTTCGAATAATGGACCCTTTTTTACTTCTCTCAGAGACGATCCCGCTCGGATATCACAGGACGATGCTTGCTTCCGAAGACCAAGAAAACAAAGATGTTCTATAATGCATACTTTCTTTATTCAGAATACTGTGCAGATTTCATTAGAGATAAAGTAACCAAAAATAATCGCTTGTACTTCGCCTTTTGAACACAGATCGGCAAGTAATAAAGAAGAAATATCCGCGATATGGAATATTGACAAAAGGCGTCAAGTAAAAGACTAGCGCCTTTAGGATAAAATCAACCTCCTTCCTCATGAGATTTGTCACATAACAAGTGTGATATATACACACACACTTTCGGGTGAACCCTGGCTGAGAATCTGCATTAATATCCGCAGATGATAGAAATTAGGTTACCATGTCTATAAAAACGGGGAGATATATTCTTTCGTGGGGAATCTCTAACCTTTGCATAAACCATCCACCCTAATGGTCCCAACGACTATATTTTCCCCCGCACGAAAATACCTCCTGTTTTTAAATACCCGCATATGATTGGCTGCAGATTAAAAATACACTTAGACCCACTCCGCGCGTCACATGCGTTTAAACTTTCTATTTCTCCCCCCTTCCTATTTCCTCCTTTCTTTCCTTTTACACACTCTTTATTCTTCAAACATAAGCAAATACCCAATATGGCACCTCATAAACTCTGCATGATTCCAGGTTAGTAAAATGACTAGACTCAAGACAAAAAGAGAAAGAGGGCTCATTGACTTTTTGTCTAGGCCCTATCGAGTTCCATGAAGATGTTCTCGCGGCTATGAGCACTCCTGCCACCTCTCACGTTGACCCAAATTTTATCCCCGTATACGGTGAAGCAATCGAAATGGTTCGTAAAGTCGTCTTGACCGAGACTGCTCAGCCATTCATCGTGTCTGGTTCATGTACCTTGGGCTGGGATATGATGGTCAATTTGATTGAACCAAAAGATAATGTATTAGTCCTAAGTACTGGTTACTTTGGCGACAACTTTGCTGATTGGTTAGTTAAAGTAGAGCAGATGAGTTTTCGGTGTATTTAACCTTTTTTCATCAGTTTGACTGTGTATGGTGCCAATATCACCATGTTACGCTCCGAAGTCGGTTCACGTCCTTCAACCGAGGAAGTTAAGAAAGCCTTGAATGATAAGAAATACAAGATGGTCACTATCACACACGTTGACACATCGTAAGTATCACGTTTGTCGGGGAGAAAGAGAAAGGAGAGATTGATATCATGTGATAACCTTTTTCTTTGTAGAACTGGTGTCTTATCCGACATCCAATCGATCGCACATACCGTCAAGTCAATCTCCCCTGATACTTTGGTCGTTGTCGATGGTGTTTGTTCTCTTGGCTCCGAGGAAATTCGTTTTGACGAATGGAACCTCGATATCGTCATCTCTGGCTCACAAAAGGGTTTGGGTGTTCCTCCCGGTCTGTCCGTAGTCGTTGCCTCACAACATGCCCTCCAAATTTTCAAGAACCGACAGACACCCATTATTGCCTACTACTCCAATTGGAACAAGTGGTTACCTAGTAAGTCCATCTATTTTGCTTATAAACGCATATATACTTATTCTTTATCTATCTTCAGTCATGCAAGCCTATGAAGCGCGTAAACCTGCCTACTTTGCTACTCCTGCTGTTCAATTGATTTATGCCCTTCATGCCTCCCTCAAGGCAATTACAAGCCAACCAATGGAAGTACGCTTCGAAAAGCATCGTGCTGTAGCTGCCAAGTTCAGAAGTGATATTCGTCAATTAGGATTGAAGACAGTTGCTCAATCTGAAGAGTACGCAGCAAATGGTATGACAGCCATTTGGTTACCAGAAGGTATTGAAATTCCTCAGTTGGTGCCTGCTCTTGCTTCAAAAGGCGTACAAATTGCAGGCGGTATCTTGGTTGGATTAGCTGGCAAGTACTTCAGAATTGGGTAAGTGTCGCAAAAAAGATAAAGAGCATAGATTCACAATCTTTCTAGACATATGGGTATCTCTGTCATGGAACCTGAACGTGGTCATGTTGATAAAGTCCTTGAAGCTTTGACCACTTCTTTAAATGAATTGGGTTACAAAGCATAAAAAAGAAAGTAAAAGAAAAAGAATAAACTGTTTATTTGGTTTAAAGCAAGTTTGTGCCATGCTTCGTTTTTTGTTATTGACATGTGTTTCCAAGTGGTAAGGCATGCTTAGTATGGTTTTAAACGAGCTATGTAAATTGTGCAACCAAGACTGGATAACAATACTAAAGAAGAGACAATGTCATTTATTGAAAATAAGCAATGAATAGTTTATTTGCAAAGAATCCAAGAAAATGCAAGAATGAATAAAAAATGCACAAGAGCAAGGCAAAAATGATGAGATAAGAATGAACAGGGTATGAGTTATGACTTTGAGCAGGTTAATTCATGAACAGACTTGTGAGATTTCATACAGCGTATGCTACAGTAAGGTTGGATTTTGCATTTTGCACAAACAGGCATCGTCTGCTTTTCGATACTACAGTTTGAGCAGATAAATGTGGATAAAGTCCTGATAGAAGACGAAGCGGAATCTGAGCTATAAGTGGATGACCATGTGGGTCGAGTCTTGAGTGTGCTAATGGGCCGGCTTGTCACCTCGGAAGAGATAAGGCGACGCATGGAGGTCAAGGCGTGCTTTTGCATGTTTTGCTGTGATTCAAAAATAGTTGGTCTTACCGAAGCGCATTTTCGATAGTAAACAATAGCCTGCTCTACATCCTTGTGTTGTTCACAGACAACCGCGCGACAATGATATATGGATGTACGAATAGCTCTCTTGAACATCTCTTCTTCATCCTCTAGCTCCAACTCTTCTGATTCTTGACTTGCACTTGAATCAACTGAGCCACGCTTGGCGATACCATCCATGGGAATATAGATATCATTTTCAAATGATTCTTCTTTAAGCTGTTTGGCAAGTTCCCATAGCTCAGCTGTGAGAAGGTCAAACCAGACTAAAGATTGGTATTTGCTTGTTTCGCGATGAGAGAGGATGAGATTGATCATTTCAGAAACCAGCTGGAAAAGATCTTGATTACAAATAATAGGCTCTTGCTCACGGGCAATCTTGAGTGCCGTCATATAGTAGCTTGCAACTAAGTCACAACGGTAACAACCATTGGCATCATGCTTTATGTTAACTTGAGAGGCTAATCTTATACAGTCCTTGACTGAGTACTTGCGTTTAGCATCAACAGCTAATTGATATTGATAGTGATTAGAAGAGAAATAAGAGGGCTGAAACACATTTTTTGATTCGATAGAAGGGGATTGAAGAACTTTTGGAGATAGCATTTGAAGATGAAATGTGGATAATAAGGGAAAACACTTGGCTTATTTATACTTTAGTCTTTTTTTATTGTCTAGAAATCTAAAGAATCTCCGATTGAAAATACGGAAGCAAAGATACGATTTTATCAAAACGAGCTGACTTTACCAATTAGATTTATTCAAAAAGACTCAGAATGAAAACTGTCTGTGTGTATATGCTTGTGTGGCTAATAGATTGGAAAAGGGCATTGTGGTTATGTAACAATGGCGGTGGTACACAGCCAAAGTGCTTGTATCACGATTTGTATTCAAATTCTAGTACATTTGTTTATGTACGTTATGTATAAAGAGCATATGAATTTTTGTATAAAATGTTATTCAGTATTACAAATGATGAATTGGGTATTGTTCTTTGGACATAGCTTTAGACCGCAACTAGATTACATAAGTATACCTACTTAGACTAAATTTACAAATAATACAGCAATATCAGGGTAATTTATTACGACAAAGAATGAGTAACACTGAAATGCTTGTGCTTCATGCACGGAGATTAATAAAAAAAGATATAGTACCGAGGATCAACGAAATCTTTAGGCTGCGTGGAGAATACATCGTGATTTGAAGCCACAATCGGCCAAGGAAAAAAAAAGACAAGAATAAGCAATGAAGATAATAACAGGTACGGATAATAGGTAATTCTTGGTATTACTCTTCTAAGAATCAACAGGTTACCTCAACATAATTCTGTTCTCAACTTTTTACTTTTTAAAAAAGGAAAATAAATGATTTAAACTGCTTCAATTGAAGAATTCGTTATTGTTGTACAAAACGTGGAAAAAAGAGTTGTCATAGAAACGAGGGTTGCAGAAGAGCAATCGCGCGCTTTTAGGATTAGATGGCGAATACTAAATAAGGTTATGGTCTAAGGCCGCGTTTCGGGCGCTCTTCCCTTTTGTTTCTTTGTGGCCCGAAAATAAAAAATGGGATTTTTTTTTGAAGACAGAAATAGACGCATAATGTCAAATATTGTAGTCTTTACATTGCCCAATAGTATGTTTTTGATTAGCGCATGCGCATAAACAAAGTAATATGAATGGTCGATCCGTTCTTATTTAAACATCAGATTAAGGTCCTGTGTAACTATCCTTAACAGATTGCGAAAAAAACGACAAAAATAAAAGAAGAATAGGTAGATTCAGACATAAATCAACATGTATGATGGTTACCATGACTACATATTATCTCCATAACATCTTCATGGCTTCTATTCTCGCTTTCCTATTCTAGAAAAGGGTATACCAGATAGGAGACTGAAGTTGAATTTGACTAGGCACATGAGATCACCTGCGTGTAGAATCAAACTCAGTTACCAAAGAATTACAAGCCTGAATTTTTTTAGACCAATAAAATTGGCAAACACTTGGTGCAACGGTTGCTACCAATGTTGGCACTTTACAACCTCACACTATCAAAGTCTCTGCTTAACCCAAGGCTGTCCAGTTCACTCTCTGTGATATAAAATACGAATTTATCATAATTACACATGAATGATCTTGGTTCTTTTTTGATCAACTGACAACATAAAATTAGAATAAATAAATAACAACATTTCTTTCTTTTTTCTCTTCTTCTTGAAAAGAAACAAGCCAATATGACGATTTTATAAAAGTCATGTTTAGTTTGACTCTGCAGATTGAAAAGTTTTGTTGGACTACATCATAGGCAGTGGGTAGAGGCGGCGTCCGTAGTATTGGCTATTTTTGAGTGTACCAAGTGTGCACCTTTTTTTGTTGAAGTGGAAAGAGTCCAAGTGTCCTTTCTACTTTGCCATGGCTATTGTTAAGTTTAGCAACTTGTTAAGACAACACCGGGATTTACCTCATTCGTTGTAGTGACTACTTCCGATGCCTCTGTAACGACAATCTGTCATTCGAAACTTCAAGTGGGGTTTCTAAACACGTGCGAAACAAAAAATGCCAAGTTATAAGGACTATTTCGTTTAGTAAGTTCATTTGCGTGTCCCAATAGCAACTAAATCTCAATATGATAACTCACAACCTTTATTTTTAATAGAGCATTCGCTATTGCACGACGTTGACGGTAATGAAGAGGGAATATTCAGTGATGAAGGGCTCGAAGCAAACCACAACTTCATCCTACCAAAGTTACATATTTCTGTGCTGGATTGTTCTGCTGAGGGTTCGACTGTAGTGAATAAACGTGACTACAATAACGCGTTTCTAAATGCCTGTCAATCAACAGATTGGGATAATTGCGAAAAGAAACGTCTGCTTGCCATCATGGACACGTATGACTTACAGCCTATCGCATAGAGCAACGATGATAACGTCGAATACAATGCGCTCACACACGTGAAGAATCTACATGCTTATAAAAATGACAGAATGAAAGTGTATCTCTTAGTTCCGAAACAAAGCGCATTTGAAGGGGCAAAAACGATCCAGACGACATCCATGCCCCTTTACAGTGCCGCCAATGCCGGACCACTTCATTTGCGACAACACGTCATGAACTGCACCTATATTGGACCGACAAACAATATGACTACGTTTTTAAACCAAGATTGGTCAATTCACAAAAGTATGAGGTATGCTTGCAGCCGGACTTTGACAGGATCAATCTTATTAGACGAATTTACCGGAAAGGTGTTGCTTGTAAATTGTGTTGAGGTATTTGGTAGAAGAAGAACCTTGGATGCCCATCGAGAATCATTTCGAACAAAAAATGGGAGATTAACGTATATCTCAATTCCTCCTGAAGACACGAAATAAAAAAACGTGTATCCCACGACAATAACGGACGCGGATGGTACGAAAACGCTTAATGCATTAGTCACTTCAAGTCTGCGTTTAGATGCATTTTCGACCCAGAAACCGGGTCGAGCACCATATCCTTTGACCTGAATGACAGTTCTCAAGTAAAAATGCCACCATTTTCATCAAGGAATCAGCTTGGAAAGAAGCAGCTGAAATTGCTCAAAATAACAATGCAGCATCCATTACTCCCTATGATTTAATTTACCAATTACGCCCACTGCGAACTCGTTTTCACCATCGATCGACTTACTTTCTTTGTCGAGCAAGCAACGAGGCAGTAGATGATTTGGCGGCTAGACCATATACCATCTATACTCTCACAGGATGGGATAATGGCAATGACAGTGCGAATTATCGTACTGCATCCAAACATTTCCAAACAATCGCAACCGATGTTATATGTGGGAACCCTCGTTTAGAAAAATGCATTTTATCCTCGTTATGCAACAAATTGAAGGTGGTGGGAACTGCCATATACAAAATTTTTCAATCGATTTTAACTCAATTCTTTGATGATACTACCTTAATTACCACCATCGACAACTGTCGTATTTGAACATGCCTAATACTAATCTTTACGTGTGAGATTACAGTTGACTTAAAATAGCCTAATTTTTTTTTTTTTTTTTTTTTTTTTTTTTTTTTTTTGCTACGAACTCCTCCTCTCACTTCTAACAAAACAGAGGTTTATCACTTCTTTGCTTTTATTCTACACATTTACAAGAGTACTAACAATAACAATAACCAATACCTCAACAACGAATCTTTAAACCACAAATTCCAAAAACTCGCCAACCCTTTAGCACCTGCGATCACTAGGGCAAATTAATCAGTCAAATAAGCCGTTCTTCGGGCTTACACTCGATAAAACTACCATCGGATTGCATGCTTAGATGAATCTCATAGTGACTTCTGAAACCCCCATCCCTAATGACATCAATGTGACCATTAACCGCTTCAGGCACAAAAAAAAGTATATCATTCTCTATCCTTTCGATTCCCTTGGCTTGTTCATTGAAATAATAAAATAAAAAAATATAAAAAAAACTGTGAGCTTTGATAAACCTCCAAATTAGACTCATTATTCAAGAGCATGCTGATCTTCGTCAGCAATATAACACATGACTTCCGGTCTGCCATTATTCATCGACAACAGCACCATTTCCATCATATAAAAATTGAATACTCATGAAATTGTATTTTTTTTCCTTGTATAGTTGCAATAAAGAAGAAAAACTAACATCAGGAAACACTGCATTCACTGTGGTATCCACATTACTCTATGACCGGTATGTACCAAACATTTTTACATGGGAGACATTTATAAAAGGATATACAACAGTGTCACAGGATTCTTGTCTCCCAGATATCGATCTAACATTCGCTACACATCATTACCACGTTTACATTCACACCAATTCGTTTAATTTTCAAAAGACAGATGATTCAAGCATAATCAAAAAGGCTGAATGTTGTGGAAACAACTTTTTTGGTTCCTGTTTAATTTTCCTTGGAACACTGCCAGGAAGTACAGACCCATCTCCGGCTTTATATTCGTCTAATAGTTATTTAGATTTCGGGATAAAGGGGCTAAAAAAAAAATCACACATATCTAAACAAAAATCACGCTCGTCTAAATTGGTATTTTGTGCAGCTACTCCCCGACTAAACCTTATCTGTTAATATTACTACCCTTACTAATAAGGTTTAGGTTGGATATTGATCCAGCTACATGGTAAAACAAGTAACAAAGTGTTAAGTTATAGGCAGCGACTGGTGGGATATAATAAAAGAGGATGTATACACTTTATACCATGATTAAGAGTGATACTTTATTATACTCTTCTTTGGTAATAATAGCTTCCATAGTACGACTTGGTATTTATGTTGCTGCGACACACATGTGTACAAATATGTTTATTTGTATCAAAGTCTATTGTACCGGACCAACATTCTAATTCTATGCCCTTTTTTTTCCAATGTATCACGAACATTACACCAATGTGCTTGTTTTTAAAAAGGGTCCACGGATATGTACATTTTTATCTTTTTGCATAAAATACAAAAGCTGATGACCTCGCCTTATTTGCTTTGAGATGGCTCATGAGTCATAGAGTTGGCAGAACAGCTTTTTGATAGTGACCATTGACCTTATAAAAAGAATTTCCGTCATCCTTTAATCGAACATTCTTCAATGCAATCTGGAAGCGAGGCAATTTTGCTTAAATATTAAAACTCAACCTGAGGCATATAGCAATGAAATATGCCTATAATCTAAGCATATTTGAACACTGCTGTTTATGCATCGACATATTTTTATAGGTGTATACTATCAGTAACAATTTATTGTGATTATCCTAAAGTGTATGACGAAGCTAGACAAAGATAGGCAGTAAGTTGTCAATAGGAACAGTAATACAGGTTTGTGCTTCATCGCACAATACCTCATGTCCTTTTTATTTACAAAATTAGATATAAGGTTCTTTTTTGATACGACTCTATGCTACTAAGCCTAGACTCTTCATAGAATAAGCGGATTTTATGATTGTTCTTAATCAAAAGGTAAAATTCTATCCACAGATCTGGATGTCACACATCACAACTGTCACACACTTTCAATAGTTTAAATGTTATACATATGCTTTATTAAAAACTACGTCCTCAAAGGCTTCAATGTGCCATCTTTTTGTTGAGCTCTTGACAACGCATTGCTCAGATTTGAAGCTTTTGCTATCATTCTTTCTTGTTGATAGGAAGATAATGAAGAAAGGCTTGTCGCAGAAATAATCGACATTCGTTTTCTTTCTGTTCGTATGGAAGGCGGTCTTGTATAGGAAGACCTTGTGCCAGTATTCGGAAGTCGCTGTGAAGCTGCAGAAATGTTGGATATACTGTTACTAGATATTGTTGTCGCCAAACTAGAAAAAAAAAAAAAAAAAAAAAAAAAAAAAAAAAAAAAAAAACAATCAGCATGTATGATTTTTTTTTTATCAACAAAAATT
>JAMYHX010000277.1:0-55775 GCA_025529335.1 Rhizopus sp. PT2906 | reverse complement strand
TCTTGGCGACGACGAATTTACATTTCATGCAACATGAATTTTGTTCTCACCATGGGTGTATTTATTTTCGATCACAGACGAATTTACTTTCCGGAAAGAGTGTATAACTTTATTCAGTATTTCTTAATCACGAACAAAAAGATGTTGGCAGAGAAAATCAAAATTGTCGCCTGAGATTGAATAGCTGTTTTTGGTAAAAATGTTTCAAAGAGAAAGGAGGGTCACTTTGTACACCCCATTTCATAGGTTAAAAGACACTTTCAAGATCACTCAATTCTAATCCCGATCACTGCACTTTCCCGTCTCCTTCTTCCTTCATTTTTAATGAACTTGTCGGATATTGTAGATAGAGCGGCTGCCGAACAGCGAACAACACTAAATAACTCCACTGCTATTTTGTCACAGACGAGTGATACGAGCAACATTTCGTTACCAATGACTCACATGCAAACCAATGACCCAGAAATGGCAGTGACTACAGCTTTACCAGGATATTCATTTGCTTTTTCACCCATTCCACCAGCACAAGTAAGATAATGTGGGGTCTTTATTGTTTTTTCCATTTTAAAAGTAAATGTTTAGGCATCAGCAACAGCTTGGTTAGAACGAGCAAAGGCAGTATATGGTGACCAAAGCAAAATATTCCTTTTACCGCAGAGATCACCGTATCCGTCCGTATTTCCACCACACCCACTCGCTCCACCAGCCTTGATTGACCCTTATTTATTACAACAAAACCCTAAAAAAAATCCGATAAGCAACCAAGTGACACTTCAGCAGGTTTCTCATAATTTACAACAACAACAACAACAACAACAACAACAAACAAAGAGCCCACATGAGACACAGCAACTTAATTTACCCATCCCATCTACTTCTAATTCACTCAGACACGATCGTTTATCCCTTCAAAGCACACCTTCTTCGTTTTCTACAGTACAGTCATCGCCATCATTGTCGTCGTCACCATCGTTGTCTAGACTACCGCAATCCAATGGGCTACAGACAAATAACAGTAATAACAGCTGTATGACCATGGCCTTACCTATTGTCAGGCAATCCACTGATCAGAGCAAAAACTTAAAGGTGAATAAGGAAGCGATAGAAAAGTATGGAGAACTTACTGTAACCGGTAAAAACGTGTCAGAAGATAATATTGTTGAAGGATATATTCAGTTCATACTACAGCATGATCCTTATTATTTCAACAGTATGGAGGCAGTCAGCACAGCGGAACGAAAAATATCAACTGTACCCAAGACCAATCTATATGGAATATCCTATACCACATGGGATCTGTTTCGTCTGATACAGAAACTACAAAAGGGTGATGTAAGTTGATTACAGCAACGTACAATATGCAAAGGACAAGATTACTTATATGTTTACTAGATAAAAAATTGGTCACAATTAGTTGCCATGCTGGGCCTCCAAAACGTCGCAGGTCGCGCACAGTTTGCGCAACGAATAAAACGATGGATGCATAGATACAAAATCGATTGCTATTTCAATTATTTATTAGGAAACGAGTATGATTTTAATGATCCGGAATCAGACAAGAACAAATCCATCCTGTCGTTTAATTTCAATACCAAACGTAAAGTGAAAGAAAAGCCTGAATCGAATGAAGGAGATGAATTGGAAGGCGAGATGGAAACAGACTATTTAAAAGAATACGAAGGTGATGATGATGACGACGATCACAAGCCAAAACCTATTATACTGCCTCCTGGAGGACGAAAACGGTTGAGGATCAACAGTGACCCTGAACGACTGATCCAAGTTGCTAAAAATTTCATAAAGCGACGTAGATGCGATGATTCGGATGTCGATGAAGAGGAAATGGAAAATGATGCGACGAATGAAATAGAAAGTGAAGTTGAGAGTGAGATAGAGACAACAGCTACTATAAATGGAGAGCATCAAGAAGGATCAGTGATAAGCAAGAGTAGTAAGGATAAAGATATCCTAGATGAAAGTGAAGAGTCTGTACAAAGAGATGAAGATGGCGAGGACGAATTAGAATCTAGCGCTTCATCATCAGGGTCACCGGTAATGGAAGAAGTATTTAGTAATAATGACAGAAAAGCATCATCTTGCAGTAATTGCCATATGCTCGAATCAGAAGTGGAGCTTCTAAAAAAAGAGATTGCCAATCTCAAGCTATATATCTCTGTGGTTGAAGATAATCTATCAAGGCAAAAAAAGGCGACAGAGGCGAGTCAGCAGTATATCAACCAACTACTTTTAGAGAAACTAAAACTACGTGGATACTACACCAAATGGAAGCAGAAGCTTGCAAAAGACATATTGAATGGTCCAGTAATACCTGAAGACGAGTGACAATATACCAAATAAACAATAATTGTGTAATAACAGGGCCTTTTTATAAGGCTATAAAATAATACTTTGTTTTGACGCGCGTTATTATTGTATGGGATCATTGTTTAAACAGAGCTATGCATGAGCCTTAAATTTTAGTGTTGCCTCTACCTTAGAACGCGTTGCTTAACAAATAGTCCCGCCAATCAAAGCTCCCCTTTTCTATTTTCATTTTTCTCCTCTTTTTTTTTTTTTTTTATCCATGTTCTCACCATGGCAACTTGGACAAGATGGTATTCTAATGAACAAAAGCATCTGTTGAGATCTTACCTATTTCTTCACTTATAAATAGATGCCGAAGTACTTTATCTAAAGAGTCTGTCTCCTGATCAACCTTTTGATCTAACTGGATCTATTACAACTCACAGCGAGCCTCCGTCAACTGAATCAATCACCACAGCTAATAGCCTAAGCATGGATTTAGATAATAAAGAAGAAGAATGTGACGAATGGAGTGGTGAGAAGCCAGTGCCTATATACCACAAGTCGCTGTCCTGGGACAATTTCAATTCTTCTTCTTTTCGACATCAACCTACGAAAACACCATTCCTAACAGAAGCACCATTTGATTGCTTCGAATCCATATTAGAGACTACAGGCTATATCACTGTGAAAGAAGGGCCACTGGTGATAAGCTTAATACAAGCTATTCTTGGCTTACCTTCGATCTATTTCACTTGGGATTCCAGGCTAAAATGTTTCAAGTCTGTTCGACAACTCCGTATATCAGGCGTAACAGCACCCAGCATTCAGCCAATCATAGATAGCATATTGACCTTTGGAAGTCATATGAAAGCAATAGAGTACGTTGCAAAACAGTGTCAGCTAAACCCAAGGTGAGACGAAAGATTCAACATTGTTATATGAAGAGGGAATGTAAAAATGAGCATATAGGCAATATGGATCAACTGGAGTGGCATTTGCTTGTTGCTTACTAGAATTACTCTTCAATATTCAAAGCTCACTTATTCAACTGTTTGATACATTGAAGGATGATTTATCGATACTAAAAGTGCATCAGTATGTAGCTAGTCTATCCGTGTTATGTGAGAGATTGTATAGGCTCTGCAAGATAAATGTGGTTGAGGTAGGATGTTAATTTATTGTATTTAACAAATAATAACCAAAGCATATAAGGAGTCCGTCGTAAATGCTAAACCATATGATTTCCATATACCCTTTGGAGCTGAACTGTTAAATCTTTTATACACTGAAATCCAACTGTTTGATCTTGCTCATACGGGCACTTCTGCCTTTTACAGGAATGTTTGCTTGATGATGCTTTGTTATACCAACCTACCTTACTTGAATATATTAAGCAAGTGGCTTGGTCTTGAGAGCAGTGGAAATGTCACTCTTGAGGACCCATATCAAGAGTTCTTTATCTGCAAGGCACCTGAACCATGCGAACCATTTGAAGAATATCAAGTATGGACACATTTTATGCCATATATTTTACTAACACAAACTTTAGATCAGGCCAGATACCATCTTTCCTTACTTTATTAATGTCGATCTAGCTATTCATATCCTTAGGTCAGGTATCACCTTGCAGCTTCTACGACAAGCTATGCCTGATCATCCTTTATGCTATATGGATAGAAGGTTACCGTTAAGGTGCAGACTAAGAATAAGTGATACAAGCAGTTATTTACAGCAAATACAGCACGTCTGTCAGCGTATTCGAGAATATAACTCTGGTAAAAATCAAGGTTGTATAATAGATCAAAAAGAAAGCGTACAAGACACAGTGCATATAGAAGATACAACCAATCCCTTCCATTTACCACCATGGAGTGAAGATCGTTTTGAAGGAGAGTTTTTAAGAAACTTGAAGCAGTTTCTAGAGTTGACCAACAACAATAGTAGCGACATTATACCCACATCTAGTACATTTGTAGTCTTAAATTATACAGAACCCATACAAGCATGGTGCCCTATGCTAAATGAATCATACATGTCTACCTTTTTACATGAATTCAAACTGCAGTACCATCTCTCGTTGCTACATGATACCTTCTTACTTGGTAATAGTGCCTTTGTCTCTTCTCTCGAGTCTTTGGTTTTTGAGAGCACAAGGAAGATTGGATTGAAATCAACAGGAAAATGGTCATCACAGCTCTTTGATCTCAATCTAGCTCTGCGGTCTATTTTGCTAGAGACAGTAAAGGAAGATGAACTGTTTGCATTTAGTGTAGAGAAAGCCAAAGTGCTTGTGGATCCTAATGGTAATAGAGCTGTTTATTGAAACAAAGATACTGATGCACATACAACTGTATAGCCTTCAACGCATTTGGTTTTTTAAAGTTGCATTATGATGCAAGATATCCACTAAACATGGTCATCACGTCGAATGTTCAACTAAAGTACAACCGTATATTCATCTTTCTCTTACAGCTATTTCGAGTAACATCTACAGTCAAGCGGATATACAGTGTATTGAGAACAAATGAACTCAGATTGAATGGGGATGCATTAAGCAGGCTATATCAATATCGCTTTCAGTTTGATCAGTTCTTACGTTCACTGCAAGGATACGTTCATGATACGGTTATTAATGAAACATGGCATATTTTTATGGATCAAATACAAGAATTAAATAGGAAAACAGAATCTAGTTCATCAGAATATGTCTCTGTTATTATGCAACCTCACATGTTTAAGAGCTATCATGAGCATATCCTGGATCGAATACTCTATCAATGCTTTTTAAAACAGAGTCAGCAACGTATCTTTCAGACCCTTCAACCAATACTTGAAGACATGTTGATGTTTGCCAATGTTATTGATAGTTATAGTTATTCAAGGAACCAACAGGAAGATAAATTGCTTACCAAGTGCCATCATATATTTAATGACTTTCAGAGACATGTCAGACTGCTTGTGCGTGTATTGAAGGTTTTGGAAGAAAAAGGAACAGGAAGACTAGGGAATATTCTTAACAGTACCAATAACGAGTTCCGTGACTTGTATGGAAAACACGAAGCAAAGAAAGGGTTGGATGTCTTTGTCAAGGATTTACTGACAAGAATCGATCTAAACATGTACTATGAAAAGCCAAAATAAACACTATTTTACAGCAAATGGGAAACGAGTTTGCTGTTACACATAGATATGACATTTTTTGACTGACAATTGATAGCCAATACTCTCCCCCTTTTCTTCTCTTCTTCTCTTTTAATTCATCCTATGACAGAACAAACAAAAGCAAAGCCTAGTGTTATTGTAAAGCAATCAAAATGTTTGACATCACCTTTTCATTCAATATTTTATCTTTTGGTAGAACTCGACTTTAGCAGGCGCAGGTGCAGGAACGGTCGAGATATTGATTATGCAGGTTCGAATATAGGCTTAAAGGTCATTTCTCGTTTTTGCTTATTTTTATCAAATGTCCTGAATAGCCAACGGATGTTATAAAGACACGGTTCCAGGTAATTATTTAGTTTTGTTTATAAAAGAGAGGCAAAGCGTCATTTTTCATTGTTGCATAAAAATCACCAGTCTCTTCAAGCTTCGACACATTATAAGCAAGGAATAGTTCAAGCATTTAGAAATGTATTTAGACAAGAGGGATTCACAGGTAAAATAATGAAGACAAGATGTAGCTTTTTGTTGGTTATTAATCTGCATAATTATAGCATTTTATAGAGGAACACTGCCTGTTTTATGTATAGTAGGACCAAGAATATCACTTCAATATATGGGTTTAGCGTTTTATAAGCCAATCTTTGAAAAATTGGAAGGAACAGTGTTGCCATCACACAGTTCAGCAGGTTTAGCTGGTGTAAGTATATGAATGATGACCTTTTCTCATACTAAAATATATACCAAGATCTGTACGGGCATCACTCAAGCCGTGACGCTAGGTATGGTTCATGATGCAAAAGAAAAGAAGAAGCATTGCTAAAAAGGATGCTTTGTAGTAACACCTCTTGAAATGATCAAAGTAAGGCAACAAACTGAGATTGTGCAAAATCAAAAGCAAAGAAAGTACCATGGACTGATTAACACTGCGTCTATTATTGTTCGTCAAGAAGGGTAAAGAGGCAGGATCTTAAAAAGAAGTAGATACTAACGCACGCATATCTGCCTAGGTTTACAGCGCTTTATAGTGGGTTATTGGCTACTGTGGCTCGACAGTCATGGGGTAAGGTTGCATGGTATTTTTTTTTATACATTAAGCTTTATAATATAGGTCTTTTGGTTAAATTTACTGCATACATTGAGTTAAAAGCCATGTTTCAAAAAGCTTCAAGCGACCCAAATGCTTCTTTGCAACCATGGCAACATATGGTATGTATTGGAAACAAAGCTCTTTAGTGTATATTGACATGGTCATAGTTTAGTGGAGGCATGGCCAATGTGCTTGTCGGTGTCCTAAACTCACCTCCTGATGTTGTAAAGACAAGGTAAATACGAAATGATATCACATCATTCAGAGTACTGATAGAATGCAGATTACAAGATTCAGGAAGTTCCTATAAAAATACATGGGATTGTGTAAAATCGATGGCAAAACAAGAAGGAATCACGTCCTTTTTCCGTGGTTCATGGCTTCGTATCATTCGAATTGCTCCAGGTAGCTTCATAAATATAAACGAATTACATTACTCACACAACAAACATTATAGGAGGAGCCATTCAATTTGCAATGTACGAACAATTGTTGACCTTATTAAACAATGTGAACAGTCAATAAAGACAAAAATAAATGCAGCAAGAGGTTCCTATAATCCGTATCAGAATTTTTCAGGGTCAAATTGTTTGTTTATGCTTTGAGAAAGTCAATTCTCAAAAGTATCTAACCTGTCAACTGAGTGCTTTCAGGCACATCTTCATCATGTCCGTACTCTGAACAATGAAAAAGATCTCCGAGATTTTACAGACGGGGTTGTAAATGGCGAATAAATACAATGCAAATGACGCGTATGCTCTTTTTTCTTTTACTTTCTCTCTCAATATGTCGACTCAACCCTATAAATTAGCGTCAGTGCTAGCTGGACATGACCAAGATGTAATTGTGACCTCGATTACTGCTATTTTACTTACTCTTCATTAGATAAAAGCGGTAGTAGCAGCAACGGACGACCTCATTATTTCAGCAGCTCGTGATAAAACAGTTCGTTCCTGGTCTCGTATTGCACCCAATGTCTTTTCACTTCACAACATTTACTTGGGACATGGTCACTTTGTTAATTCTTTGGCCATTATTAAGCCAAATGAGGCTTTTCCAGAAGGTTTTTTTTTTATTGAAGCAGAGAGACAGAGAAAGAAGGGCTTATCGACTGACATTCAATAGGCTTAATCGTTTCTAGTGGCTCTGACAAGTTCATCAATGTCTATCAGCCTAATCAGCCTGCTGAGCCTCTTTATACTCTTATTGGACATACTGAGAATGTCACAACATTAAAGACAACACCATCTGGCTATATTGTTTCTGGCTCATGGGACAAGTAATTGCTACTGTAGTACTTTGTAAAGTTATCTGACAACATATGCATAGGAAGGTTATTGTTTGGAAAGAATTTCAAAAGGCTTATTCGCTCGAGGGACATGAAGCAGCTGTTTGGGCTGTACTTCCCTTGAATGATGATACTATTTTGACAGCTTCGGCTGATAAAACAATTAAATTATGGAAGAATGGAAAGCTTGCACACACTTATCAAGGTCATACTGATGCTGTTAGAGGTTTAGCTCTAGTGACAAATGACACATTCGTATCTTGCTCAAATGATGCGTGAGTTATAGAACAGTAAAATCAATTGTGAGACACTAATTGCTTCTTTACTAGAACCTTGCGTGTTTGGAAACTGGATGGAACCTGTTTACAAGTGTTGTATGGACATACTTCCTTTGTATACTCTGTAGATGTTTTAGACTCAGGAGAATTTATCTCATCAGGGGAAGATCGCACTGTGCGTGTGTGGAAAGGTATAAATGACCATATAAAATCTTTACACATAAATTAACTCGAACGCAAAGATGGAGAATGTGTTCAGACCATTCAGCAACCCTGTATTTCAGTCTGGTCGGTCGCAGGATTACCAAATGGTGATATAGTCGTTGGTGGAAGTGATTCAGTAGCTCGTGTATTTACTCGTGATGAAAAGAGAATGGCGCCTGCCGAAGTATTAAAGGTTGGGAGCGCTGCATGATACACTTCTTTTCTTTCCTAACTGGATTCATAGGAATTTGATGAGCTTTTAGCAAATCAGGCTATACCATCGTAAGTAGCAACATCATCGCTTATCGTTTTTTTTTTTTTTTTTTTTTTTTTGTTCTTACATCTCATGATAGAAATCAAATTGGTGATGTTAACAAGAATGATCTACCTGGGCCTGAAGTATTGACTAAGCCAGGAACAAAGGAAGGTCAAGTTATTATGGTTAATGTAGGGGCAAATGTTGAAGCACACCAGTGGAGTAGTCAAACACAAAGCTGGCAAAAGATTGGCGAAGTCGTTGGAGGTGTTGGATCAGGCTCTAATAAGCAAATTTATGAGGGAAAAGAATATGATTACGTATTTGACATTGATGTTGGAGCTGGGCCAGGTGGCAATCTTAAACTTCCATACAATGTCACCCGTAAGACGAATCACTGATAAATACTTAATATCTAACAACTACTCTTAGAGAACCCTTACGATGCTGCAGAAAAGTTTTTAATAAAACATGATCTTCCTCAGTCATTTAGAGAAGAAGTTGCAACATTTATTATCAAAAATACAGGAACTGTCAATATAGGATCCGGCGAATATCAAGATCCTTTCACAGGAGCAAATAGATACACACCAGTGCCGAACTATCAAACTGCCAATACATCAGGTGCCTTTGTAGACCCTTTCACTGGCCAAGGCTCCTATCGTCCTACACAATCCACTGCACCAGCTTCCTCATCAGCAAACTACAGCGATCCCTTCACGGGAGGAAATTCATACCGAACCTCTAGTACAACAGGAAAAGTTTTACCAATTGTAAGTTTACAAGTATAAAGGCGAACTACTTGACTAATATAATGCAGAAAAACTACTTGACACTCAAACAAGCTAATTTGGATGCTGTAAGGAACAAGATCTATTCTTTCAGCGCTGAACTAGCGCCAGTACATTTGTATGATGAAGAACTCCAAGATTTAGAAGCCATTATCTGTTATATCAAAGATCCAGCTGGAAAAGCAAGCGCTGTATCACTTGCAGTGATTGTTAAAATGTGTACAATGTGGCCAGAAGACAAACGATTCCCCGCACTGGACCTCCTTCGCTTGCTTGCTTTATACTATCCTGAGGAACTAAATAGTACGGTACAGGATATAGTTAATTTCATAAAAATAGCTGGCGGTCTATCGCCCACATCAGCCGGAAATGTAACAAATGCTATGCTTGCCTTCCGTGCGCTGGCTAATCTGTTCAACACAGAACATGGCCGTCAAATCATGTGGGAGAAACGCGCCTTAGTAGCAGAAATCATGCAGGTCGATATTACTGGTAGGTTCAAGTCGAAAGCAGCAAGATTAGCCCAGAGTACATTAGCAGTCAAGTAAGAAAGTGCTCAACATTCCTAGAATGTCAAATAACATCTTTATATTAGCTTTGCCATATTGCTTTCCTCTAAGCAAGAGGATGATGTACAGCTTGGTTTTACAGGAACTCTTATAGAACTATTGAAAGATGAGGATGACGATGAAAACCTTTATCGATTTGTGGTGGCATTTGGAACACTTGTATCCCAATCCGATGCTAGTCAACAAGTAGCCAAGATTATGGAGGCGAAGGAAGTGATCAAGAGTATTCAGGTCAAAAAGTCAGGACAAGATCGCATGCAGAAGGCAATTTTAGAAATTATGCAGTTGCTTCATTAAATAGGTCGTTTTGATCAAAAGAAAAAAGAAAAAAAAAAGAGAAAAAGAACTCTATATTTTTGGTATCATTAAAGTGATTTTAGTCCACTCAAAGCTTGATCAAATCTACTTTTAGTTTTAGTTATTTTGATTCTTTTCTTGTTCTATAAGATTACCTTGATATTCGTGCTTTAGCATGCTCGGACTCTTCTCGTACTAAAGCTGTTAAATTATCCCAATCCTCCTTGAGTTGTTCATATTTGGTTTGCCAATCCTTTCGGGTATCCGTTTCAATAGCTAATGCCTCTTCTAGTTGTCTTATGGTTGATTCTAAACGTGCAATATTTTCATGATTTGTTTGACTTTCTTGCTCTTTACTACTCTCGGTTTCTTTTAGTTTCTCTGTTAGTGATTCTATTTCTATATGAAGACTATCTACATGCTGTTTGTTGCTCAATTCAAGTTGGAGTATTTGCTCGTCCTTTTGATTAATTTCTTTATTATACTCATCTTGTTGTTCTACTAAGAATTGCTTTATCTTTTCATTTTCATTCTCCAAAGCTTCCAATCGCTCTCTGAGCATTTGATTTTCTTCTTCCTTTTTCTCCAATTCAAGCTGAACCTCTTCTGTCTTTTGTTCTAATATTTTGTGATTTTCCTCTATAAATTTCGTCTTTTGGGTTAGCTCAGATTCTAATTCCTCGATGCGTTCTTCTGCAAGTGTGAATTTCTGGAACAGCTCCTGTTTACTCTCTTCCAGTTCTTGAATAACAGATTGTTCATCCATAATGAGTTGCTTTAGTTCAGTATTCTGATTTTCAAATTCTTGACTACGTGAGGTAGCCTCAGCAATAACACCTTTTTGTTCCTCTAACTGATTCTCTAGAGCGTGAATCTTTTGATCTTTTTCTCGCATTTGTACGTCAACACGGTATGCAGCATTAAGTGGCTTCAGCTTAGCATAGATTCTCCACCATGGCCATTCACGAAGAGAGATATAGATACGAGTATTACGTTGCATAATACGGATAGCTTCAGTCTGTCGAGCAAAGCTACTCTGGTGATGTCGAGCCAGACGACCACGGCAATATGCTTGGAATTGAGTAATACAAACACCCAGTTTATTGTCTCGTAGCTCCTCTAATTCTGCCAATACTGTTGCTTTGAAGAATACTTTGGTCATACCGATCTGGTATCTCTCCTTGTCTAGGTCGATTTGATCAAGTAATATCTGACATGCTGTTCTTCCATCAATAAACGAATCTCTGTTCAGTAGACTGGGATATAGAATACCGTATCTTTTTCTGAACTCATCAAATGACAGACGATTAGGGAACCCTTTGCGGCAGATACGGATACCTTCCAATACACCATTACATCTCAGTTGATCCAACACTAATTTTGTTTGAATATCACCAGCACGCTTTTTGTCATTGGGTAGGATACAGCGAACAAAATGTGGGTGTGTCATGTACAGAGTGTTCATTAAAGACAATAGCTGTTGTTTATGTCTTTGGCCAACTGTTCTGAATGATCCACTTCCTTTACGAATTTTGAGCATGGAAACGAAGCCATTGGTGTTTCCATTACTGCTATGATCATTATTATCTTCTTCATAGTCTTCAAATAGTCTAGCTATATGCTTTTGTGTTGACTTTGCCAATAAACGAGTAATGTCTTCATTAAGAGGATACTTGTTCTTCTCTATCCATCCATCTACTGAATATTCCACATCTCCCGCATAATGCTTCAATATGAACCCGTCCTGGAATCGTGTGCTTTTATACTTTGCATCTGGATTATCATTGTCACAAAACTTGTTCAACTTTTGCAGGAAACGTTGATCACTTCCTCTTGGTGCTACACATTCTTCTTCCAAGCAAGACAAAATGCCCACAGGCTATGTTATTTGGTTATGTAAACACACTATCGAAAAAGTCCACACAAAAGACTTACATTGGTTTTTTCAATCAAGTCAATCGTCGGTTGAAGGTCTTTACCAAAGTCAATATAGTTCCAGTTTATCTTCTCTTTTTGGTATTCTTCTTGTTCCAATTCAAACATGTTTTGATTAAAGAATTGCTGCAGCTTTTCATTTGTATAATTTATACAAAGTTGTTCAAAGCTATTCACCTATGAATTCGGTATTAATATCTTGCTCCCTGGATATTTATTTACTTTTTTTACTTCAAATATTTCAAATCCTGCTATATCCAATACGCCAATAAAACCAGATTTATCCTTTGTTCTTTGACCATCAATTGCTTTATTTATACGTTCTACCAGATATCCAAAGTTTCTTTCATACAGTGTTTTAGCTAAAGCGTCAATACTGGCAATGACCTGAGCAGGCGATTTGGCTTGAGCCACCCAATCTCTTCCTGCTTTGATGCGTGGTGATAATAAACTCTTTTTGAACTCTTCTGCAGATATGCCAAGTAAATGACAGACGCGTTCAACTGTATCAAAATTCTTGATGTCAGCACGCTCTGAATAGTTGGTAATTGAAATATTGCCAAGATGAAGTATAGCAGAAACTACTCTAAACAGATCCAATTTTTCCTTTTCTGTAAGACCCATAATGTCCAATGCACTCTAAGGGTATTGGTTATATCAAACGTTGGCTCATTATCAAGGACTAAATATTTACCACAAGATTATTATATTCCTCTTTATCATCTACACCTTCAATTCGCTTATTAGATTGCTTTAGAAAGTTATAATCATTAGCGCATCCGTCCAATAATAATTGCTCTATTTGATCGTTAATATTAGAGTAAGAGAATATAGGATCAATATTTACTTTTAACATCTTCATCTGCCTCTAACAATTGATAGAAAACATGATAATTTCTTTCTTTTGAAGTTTGATAATGTACTCGAGACTTTTCCAATAAATACCATTCAATATTTGCACCACAGATTTGAGCTCTACTATTAAATTCAATACGGATGAATTTACCCTACAAAACACTCATTAGTTTCTCTTTTTCTTTATGTTTATGTTATCTTACAAATCTAGATGAATTGTTGTTACGTATTGTTTGTGCATTACCAAACGATTCAAGTATAGGATTTGCTTGTAGTATTTGATGTTGAAGTTGATTCGCATGTTTATCAATAGATGCAACTTCTGTTAAATACTGAATAACCTTTTTGGTATTCTCTGTCTTTCCTGCACCCGATTCACCCCTTTTTTTTTTCAACAATATATTAACATTTCCAGTTTTTCATTATCAACAAAGCTTACGTGATCAAGATGGATTGATTTTCTCTATCTTGGACCATGTCATGATAGGCTTGATCTGCAACCGCATAGATATGAGGAGGCATTTCACCCCTTCTTCTGCCTTTATAAGATTGAATATACTCATCAGTGTATATAGAAAGGTTTCTATAAGGGTTTACAGCCACTAAGAAAAGGCCAGAATAGGTCTATGGTGAGTTAGTTTATACATTCATTTTTTTGATAATATTGTCTATTTTACATAAACGTGATTTGCTTTATATCTAACAGTGAGATTATGAATCACTGAAGGTTCATTCAAGTGAGTAAGCTCAGCCATATCATCAACCATATCAAACTTTGGTGGGTTCATTGGCTTTATTTTTGCGCTGCTCACAAAGGTTGTCTTTTAAACACGATATGAATATCTACTTGTTGATCATATTCATTAGCTTACCCTTCCACTTTCATATTCTATCTCTACTTTGTCGTTATTTTCATTAATGATATGTCCTCTAACATATCCTTCATTGTCATCTTCTATCCAAACCCATTTTTTTTCATTAAATCTTGCTTGTGCAACCGCATCTAGGACATTATCCAATTTTGGTCTAACGAATTTCTTTGAACCATAACTATGAATAAAGGAACCCCCATATTCTTGGTTGTCTTTAATATGTGAAGCAGTAAACATTTACAGTAAGAAAACTAAACAATAAAGAGAAAGAGAAAAGAGAGAAAGAAATGTAATGCATAACATGTGTGTACTACTTTTCAACGTTACTTTATTTGGTGAGTTTGTAAACATCCAAATAGAGAAGTTTTAACATTCCAGTGATACTCTAATAGTCTATGTCCCTACGTAATGACGGCGGACAATGTTGCCTGAGCTTAACATTTGCCTCTTTGAATACCTTGGCTGTCATTTCATCCATACCATATGACTTATTATATACTACCTCTTTTACTCCTTGTTGTACAATCTTGATGGCACAGCCTACAATAACAATAGGGTTAAGGCCTGATTCAAATATCACCCTTCTTTTTTACCTAAGCAGGGGCATCTGTTCATAATGTTAGCTAAATATGGAATGCAATACAATTTATATCAACTTACGTGTTACAGTAGAGGATGACGCCATTTTCAAGACTGACACCACCCCGTCCTGCTTCAAACAAGGCATTTTCTTCCGCATGCATACAAAGACATCTGTCAAGCCCAGTCCCACAAGGTGCAGCTTCATTACATCTTGGACAACCTCCTTCATTACAATTTCGTAGTCCACGGGGAGTCCCATTGTATCCTGTGGCTACAACTCTAGAATCTTTGACTAGAATACAACCAACTCGTCGTTTCATACAATTGGATCTTCTTGCTGCCAAGTCAGATAATTGCATAAAGTAAGTATCCCAAGAGGGTCGTAATCTCTCCTTATCTGTAATCTTTAATCTATTCAAGGCTTCATAAAGTTGTTCTATAGTTGGGTATATGTTTGTAATCAATAGATCAGATGTCATCATTGTGTCGAATAAGGTCTTGCGTATTATTTGAGTGTTGTCACTGGCAGATATACCATACATATGACGATCATCTTGTACTAAAAATTCTTCGAGTGATAAAAGCTCTTTACTTGCATGAGTTTCGTATCTAAATTTCATTTATTAATTTGTTTTATCTAGTTTCTACGCTCCATGTCTGTACCTGGTAACTGAACGCTGATATCTCAAAGTTACAGGCGCTTCGACAGCCAACAACAGGAAAAACGGTCTCTTTCTAGAACCGTGTAAATACAAAATTAAACTTTTTTGTATAGTCTGTACCTTAACACATCAAGTTCCTCACAATCAATGTCACAAATGACAAAGTTATCCTGCCAACGCTCAGTGACATAAGCTTGTACGTCGTCAGCATTGTCAAATGTCTTTGCATTCAAATAGACATTTCGGTTGAAAGTATCCACATTTTTGCGTATAGTCAGAAATTCAAAGTTATGTTGTTCCAAGAGGTATTCTACAATGGTATGTTTACCACTACTCTTTGGCCCTATGATACCAATAAACATATATATCACAGATAATAAAAAACAAAAGCCACAGTCCAATCACCCAAAAAAAGAAAAAAAAAATCAGCTTTGTTGTCTTCATCACACAGCAGCAACAGCTCAACATGACGGTTTTTAAATGTTACTAATAAAGCGGAATAAAAATGGGCTGTTAAACCATGGGTGAATCAAGGTCAAATGTCTATAAGAGAATAATAATTTGTTCTTTGGTTCACAGTGTCAATTAAAGTAGTGAACGTAGTCTCCTTTTCGATCTAGACTGTCATTTTCAAGTTCTTTTTTACAAGACAATACTGCTTTAAGCCTAATATTTAAAAGCATCAATACATTTGTATGGCATCTAATATTCGACATGAACTTATCATTTGAAGTTATATGTAGGTAATGGCTTGAACACTTGTAGCAATATAGGTCGAATAAACGCCATAAGATAAGTCCTTTCATTTTTCTTCCATATAGCTTTATCCCCTCTTTCTCATTGTCGATACCAGTGAAATAGTACATTAGAAATACATGTTTCTAGAATTATCAAGGAACATATATAATGTCTTGCAAATTTTTAGGATCATTTTCTTTAATGATCGGATAGCATCATCACTTGCGAGTGTTGCCTTGTTGTAACAAGAAAGCACCAAGCGTAGTGTATCATTGTTTTAATACCTTTGATAACCTCTCATGCTCTTTTTATTCAGTACGATAATCTTGTGCACTTTTTCAAACCCACCAACACTTCATGCATATTTTTTTTTATGTACAATATAGACAATGATCTTATCTCCATAGCCAGTTTCACATTATATGTCTTTTTATTTGGTATAACTTTACATAAACATTAGAAACAACTTCAATATATACAAATTCTCATTGTTCTTTAAAATAAAAGTTACTTGGTTCAGGTGGTGGTGGGGTTTTTCTAGTGCGAGGAGGACTCCATGAACCACGGATCCAAGTTTGCTTTGTAGACAATTCATCATCAATGGGTTGAGGAGCAGGAGGCTTCGCGGACTTTTGTTGACCACGGGATGATAAGAGATGGTTTTCATAGACATTATTGATTTCGATACATCGATCTTTAAAACGCAATAAATTGAATGCAAGTTCCATGTACTTTTCAAATGAATTAAATGAAGCATCGACTACTGAATGATAATGTTGTGTTTCTGTATAAAGACCATTGTCTCGAAGTCAAGAATTAATAAAATAAACCTCCATATCACAGATTTGCAGTGAATCCACATCATCAATGAGACAGCCACTCAAAATAAATTTATCGACAATCGCTTTGCTTTCAATCAAAACCTTGCATCGATCAGAAATAAACTTTATACTTCCTGGATGCTCTTCGGCTGCCTCAGCGACTCCAATCTCATTCTCAACGTTGTATCTCTGCTTTATACTATCATGTAAAATACAAAGATCAACTTTGAGCACCATATCATTAACCGTATCATGCATCGTTAAATGCGTATTACCCCATTTCAAACGTAAACCACTGAAGTAAAATAATCGTTCCGTAATCGGACCCAAAAACTTCACGATGTAGCATGTTTAACTGCCATCAGAATCTGCAATATAAAATGTGTACAAAAAGAAATATCCTTTTTGCTAACGTCAATTTCAGGATCGCTTTGCACCGCTAACGTTTTAGCCTGAACGTAAAGGGCTTTCCAGTTTTCATCAGCAGTCTTGGCTCAGTTATATGCTTTAAATATAGTTTTAATGTTGGGAAACACTACATGCACCAGAAAATGCACCAGAAATTAGACTAATACTACAGGCACTACCTCTACTTATTACCTATGATGTCACCCAACAAAACTTTCCAATATGTAGCGTCAAACTAAACATGGTTTTATGGAGTTACCGTCTGGTTTTGTTTCTTTTCAAGAAGAAAAAAGAGATAAAAAAGAAATGTGGTCATTGCTATATTTATTCTAATTTTATGTTACCAGTTGATCAACAAAGACTACTTAGCTCACGTGTAATTATGATAATTTCGTATTTACATTATTTAGCCTATTTTCTAGTGCATCTTCTGGTGTATGTAGTGTTGACCTTTTACAAAGCATCTAGCAATTATAGATTTAACTTCATCCGATAAGAAATGATAGCGTGTTCACCAAAAGATGGAGGAAAACAGGAAGGATTTCAACGAAGTTTTGCCTGATAGAGATTATTTTTATTGAAAATGCTAGCTCCAATTGGCATGGCAACGGACTATATTCCTGTTCTATTGCTCATACAGTTGTTCGTCAGCAAATTTAAACATTACATTCATTTCTTACAAAGAATCTAGTTTATCCTGAATACTGAAAGCAGCCATAGCGCTTATTTTATATGTGAGTGAAAAAGGGCAAAAGTGAAATAAAGCGTGCAAGGTAGACGTCGATAGACAAGTTGCACAGTAATCGCCACAGAAGGATCTTTTTTGACAACAGCCACAGTCGCTTCTTTTCATATTGACGTAAGAAGACGAGATGACCAAGAAAGATACGCATCTTATAAAGCCTATATATCACTCGCATCCATATCTAATGCACTATTGGATCTTGGATTCATTATCTCTGGTTATGTAAACTCATATGTCAAACACATTTTTAGCAACAGGTTGCATTTGACCCCTCTGACCAAAGAGGACAACAGCCTTTGCTTGCTAATGTAACCCAATTTATGTCCATTATATGTATGTCCTTTCTAAATTTGTATAAAAGTAATTATTCTATTCGTTGTTATTATCAAAATAATAAGACTAATTGCCTTGGCAACGCTACTTCCCTACTGCCAAGCATATAAAACTATGGATATAGCGCACACATTTTGCCGACAAAGGAATCATTATTAAAAAAAAAAAAAAAAAAAAAAAAAAAAAAAAAAAAAAAAAAAAAAAAAAAAAAAAAAAAAAAAAGAACTTTTGACTCAAAAAAAATAAATTAATAAAAACTGTTTTTCTTTCTTTTTTTTTTTTGTAAAAGCTCAATGGCAAGCAATCAACCTCCTGCCGCCATGCAACACATGCCACAATATATTGCTCAATATCAACAGAGCATTGAGCTTTTAAACAACAACATCATGGCAATACGTAGAAATCTCGAAAGAACAGACATTAGCCAGGAGGAAAGAGAACATTATAAAAAACAAGAACACGAATTGCAATCAAAGCTTACTGTTCTTCAAGCATTGATCAACAACCTTGCGCCTCAATTAGTTGCTCAAAGCATACAACAGCGTGTCTTATCACAGCAACCCCTACAACCCAATCAACAACAGCAACAACAACAGCAACAACAGCAGCAGCAGCAACAACAAATTGTTAATGACAACACAAGCACACCTGGATCGCCTGCAACATTTCAGCAACAACCACAACAACAACCACTTGTTAATTTTGCAAACAACCCTCAATTACGTAAATTGGCTTAAAAATTCGATTCGTTAATCTTTTCTTGCTCATCATATTCATTTGTATAGGTGCAGCGCAACAACAGCCAGCTGTAAATAGAATGAACTTGTCACCCGCTGCAGCTGCTGCAGCGGCCGCTGCTGCTCAAGCCGCCCAAGCCGCAACACAAAATCAAGCACAATTCTCTTCGCCTGCAACTGCCACTCCAAGCAATGCCACGTTTGTCAATCCAATGTTAACAGCTGGAATCAAGCCTGCTCCCAATGTAGCTGCTCTTGCCTCTGCTGCTGCTGCTGCTAAAAACAACAACATGTTTACATTCAATGCCAACAGCAATAACCCTAGCAACTTGCCCAACGCTAATAATCAAACCGCTAATACAGGCGGTGTCATGCCAAATAACAATATATCAATGCCTTCAACTGTACCTGCACCTAAACCTTCAGCACCTTCATTAGATCATGATGGAGTCAACAGAGTCCTAACAAAACGTAAGATTCAGGAATTGGTTACTCAAATAGATCCTTCAGAAAGATTGGAACCTGAAGTAGAAGATGTATGTAACGAGATGATCAAAGAAAGGGGGAACAATTGATTTAACTTCTTTTGTAATAGATTCTATTGGAGATTGCTGATGAGTTCATTGAATCAGTCACTACCTTTGCCTGTCGACTAGCCAAGCATCGAAAATCAGATACTTTAGAAGTAAAAGATGTGCAATTACACTTAGGTAATATAATATAAAGTAATAAAGAATCATGACTAAATCATATTTAGAACGTAATTGGAATATTCGTATACCAGGATTTGCAGCAGATGATATTAGGCCTTTAAGGAAACCAGCCATCTCATCTGCACATCAAAGCAAAGTACAGGCCGTGAACACAGCTAAAAGTCAACTGGCATCAAACTCAAAAAAGGATTAATCATTAGTATATATGTTTTTAAATAAAAAATACTTTTTGTATACAATCAATCATTAGTTTTCTTTGTTATAAAATTGAGTTTTATTAGTTTAATGGTTGCAATATATTCAAAAGAGAAAGAATGCAAGATAAACGATTGAAAGATTAAAGAAAGTGAACAATGTATGAGTGTATTATGTATGCTGTGTATATGTAATTGGAAATATATCGTTGTAAACAACAATATATAGGGGGATTTTAATGCTTTTTTTTTTTGGTTTAGTAATGAATTGCGAGGGGGTATAGTTGTAATGTTCTTCGTTCAACAAAAGATTCGGTATATACTGATAAGGTAAATGAATTACTCAAGGCATTTCTACTTGATGGTTAATGAGATTGATACAGGCTGAGCGAAGTTCACATTCCTTCCAATCCCGGTTATTCAAATCGAGTGCCACAGATCTCCAAGCTTGCTTGAACAAGTGTGTGTTTTTCTTGATTGAACTTAATAAGATACGGTCTTCATTTACAGACCAGCCCTTTCTCTGAGAGCTCTTTGCGCGTAATGTCTTGAAACGACCCCAGCAACAGCCACGAGAACGATGCGGCAAATACTTGGCGGAGATCATTGCCCAGGAGAGTCCTTGCAGATAACCCTTTTGTAGCAAATAATCTTCAGCGACAGTCCAAGGGATACGTGTTTGCTGTTGTTGCTCCTTTGGTTTACCAGGGAAGGCTATGGGTGAAGATGGTACAGTGTCTGAAGAAGAAATCGAGGATGCACTTGACCATGACATTGAAGGAGATGCATAACCATAGTCAAAGTCTCGCTTTTCATATAGCTCGACTGTATCATTAAGCAAGTTTTTGACGTCCATTTTCGCTTTGTGATATCTATATGTATTTATGTACTTGTATATGTATATGACTATTTATAAATGTGAAATGAAAGAATTGGTTTATATATTATTTGCAAGCAAACGATATATAGAAAAAAGATATAAAAAGAAAGGAAATTTAAAAAGAGTATATTTTCGTATAAAAGGAAAAGTAAAAGAAAAAAGAATGGTCTATTTATATACTTTACCCTTCTTAACTGATCAAAATATATGCAAGGGACGTGCATTATGAACATTCATTTTAGCAAACGATCCCCTATCTGTCCTTGAGACCTGACATAATATCGAAATCATGTAAAAAAAAGGAGAGTCAAGCTGAAGATATATATATATAATTTATTTACAGGAGCTTGAACAAAGCATGTATAAAAACAGTAGCAAAAGAGGAGGAGTTTGGTAAAGATTTAAAATCAAGCCTAGACTTCCCCTTTTGTATCATGACTTGTCAAAAATGCCCTGTCAATAATATGGCTTTCAATTGGTAACTTTGATAGGCAAGCATAAAAAAAAAGGGAGAGGGGGAGGGGAAATAGCTGATTGTAAAAGTATGAACCTACTTGTCTCATTAAAAGCCTGCTTTATATAATTAAGTTGCTCTTTTTATGAATTTTTTCTTTATTCTTCGATAAACGTAACTCTAACTTACTTTAAGTAACCTTGATACATTTCATTGCAAAAAGGAGTATTTAGGAAAGGAGCAAGTTATTGAATCATCAAGACATCATGACCAAATATAAGAAAAAGAAGCTTATTTGGCTTTTTTTCTTAATTAGTGATCTACCATAAAAGAAAGGTAACGGACCATATGCTTATTGTATTAGCTCATATCCTCACAAACAGAGAGACAGAGTTTCCACCCGTTAGTGTTTATATTCCGTGTTTAACTTCAAGGATATGCTCTAGCTCATTACTATAAATGTGAATTTTCTCATTTTGTGTATGCAAAAGGGCGTTTGATCCTCTCCTTATTCGTATTGATAATTAATTACTTTGCTTGAGGGAGAATATACTTTCTTTATTTATTGATGACTTTGATTATCTTCTTTTTCTTTTTGTCATTGTAGAAAAGTTACTGATCGTCAACTATATTTTAGTCAATTTCCGAAATGATGCGTTACACTCTTTACCAAAATAGATTTAACAAATAAAGCGCACACCCACCTTATTCTTTATATCTTTCCTCTCCCTCGTTGTTTTTGCTGAACTGCCTTTATAGAAGAATATTGTCCCTTGTCCTTACTAAGCGGTTTCTAACCTTATTTCTTTTACATACCACAGTGTAACCCTGAAGTTACTGTTGTCATTTTCCCAATAATTATCCTTAAGATTATGTGGCAAGGAAATCATTTGCTTAACGTGATTCAAACATTATCATTGTCATTCATTCCTTAGTTCTCTCAAGTAATCACGTTAAAGGTAAAGTTTCTGACGCTTACAGCCATCATTGCAATAATATTTCAAAGAATAATAAACGCCGTAAAGAATATCCATTTCGTCAAGAGTTATCATTAACATCAAGCTATGAGAGAGGTGAGGAAATGGAGAATCATGAGCGTCACAGCTGTCTATGATCAACTTGTTGGTTTGAAGCATTGACACAAGCGCCTTTGTGTGCAAATACTAAACAGTTGAGATTGTATACTTTATACTCATTGTTTGCTTAAGCAAGCTCTGTACACTTATTTGCTTTGTTGCCCCTTCCATATACCTAGTTTTATATTTGCGGCAAACGATGGACGATAGCCAACATTATTGAACCTTAACAACTTTTGTCACATTGCCTTGCCTGCGCCCAATTTTATTCGGCTGAACTTATACCGGCTTCGTGAGGATAGCGCTTTACATAGTAATGTGTGCTAGTTTGAATGAAATAATGAAAGGAGAGTTTATCAAAGGTGACCTCCTTGCCAATGACACTTTTGAAAAAAAAAAAAAAAAAAAAAAAGAACTGACTTGTAAAATAATAGTAATAGCAACGTTCTTTGCACGACAATAGCCTTGAGAATGTCATTGGAAATATGTAAGGTGATTGCGGATCAAAGGATACAAAGGGATACAACTTAGCCTTCAAATGTCCTTTTACAATCCTCTCTGGTCTACATCAATATGTATTATTTAGAAAACCTTTTATTGCTTAGTGCTTGGTCTAAACTTTGCAAACTTGTTGACTAGAAACAGATAAAAAAAAAAGACATCAAGAGAAGGTTCCATTTCATTGACAAAATAGCACAAGGAGGGGAGAAGAGGGGGTAATGAAAAAGTGAAAAAGTGGCTGCATTTACAGAAAAAGGATGTGGTGATTAAAGCATTTAGGCTGCTATTTCTGAAGGGAGAATCTAGTGTATTTCTAGAAATGTGAAAAAAAGTAGGGAAAAGTACTACAAGGGAAATGATAGGAAAATGCAAATGAAAAGGGTATCAGGATATTTACTCATGGGTATATTGAGTGCTTTAGGTAGCTGTCATATAGAGATATACTTTCTTAAAATGGATAGTGTGCCCGTTTATGCTCCCCTTGCTTATTTTCCTGGAAAGTACTCCAGTTGTGAAAGGTAAAATCGCGATTCTCCTCTATCAGAGATAATCGGAGTGCAGACTGTTCCTTAATGAGCATATCTGTCAATATGTACTGTATAATATCCTGAGAATGTACGGCCATAGTGGATAGAATCCCTTGTTCTAACTTGACCGAGCACAAATGATTTTGCTGTTTCTCAACCCACTTTTGAAACCTTGTTGCTCAACAAGCATAGTTAAATTAGCCCTTGTACGATGTTTAAATCTTGATCTAAATTTTATTTATTTAGAACATCCTTAACTTTGACCAATTTGATGACTTGTGTTACGGCATTACCTTTGCAGGTACAAGCTACCATTTTCGGTTATTAATTCTTCCGCTCTACTCCCTACTGCCCATCAACCAACGCCTTTGCAAAACAAACCAAGAATAGAAGAAGTCGATGTTTTCTTGTAACCTTTACAGAGCCTAATTTCAAGAAAGGTAGTATTTGCCTTAATATCAATCTCTCTCTCTCTTTTTTTGTCAATATACGTCTCCACGTACAAGGAGAAGTAGAATAAAAGGGAGTAGTTTGGAATTCCATGCATGTTTCAACTGATATTGATTGTATAGCTTGATGGACCATAACGAAGATAAACAAAATGATCCTTCTTGAAATGTAAATAAGAGAAAAAGCCCTCTACTGTAATTGGTGATGACATGCTTAAGAAGCACTGCATCAAATTATAAGACAATAGGCATGAATTTATTAAAAAAAAGTCTTGAAGAGATTTGATGATATTTAATATGACTAGTAGAATGTAATATCATTACCATAGTGATGCATTAAATAGCATTGACCATATTCGTGATCATAGTATCCTTTCCTATGCATGAAATTCAGACTGTCTATATTTGGGGTAGCAAGGATCTTCCCACTAGACTTGCAAGCATAGTTTTACATCTCTTTTTATGTGAGCTTGAAATACGTACATATTTCCTTAGCCAAGCTGTTGTTCTCACGCCTCCAATGTAAAGAAGTGTCGTGACATATCAGGTACTGAAAGAACAATATATTTGAGAATACAACTACAACTTATTCCATGATTTATTTCATTTCTGCTTCCTTAATTTAACAAATGAGCGACTCTATCAATGCAACTATTATTGCTGTCTCAATGTGCGTAAATGTGTCATGGTAAGCTGCGGCGTGCGCAAATGTATCACGGTAAGCTGCGGCGTGCGTGTCAGGTCTATTTAAATAAAGTCAATATTTGTCCTTTTTCTCCTCTTTCTTCCCATTTCAACTATGCCTCATTGTTGTTATTCCAAGGGTTCAAAAGATAATGGCTTTTGCTCATCAAGTGCTTTTAATCAATATGCGCCTAATAAAGTGATTGAACCTATCCATTTAGGTATTTAAATAAGCTTTTTATATACGCGTAATAATATTAACCAAATAATAAAAAGATATCAATTTGCAGTTTGAAGAACTTACAAAGAAGACCTTGAAAGGAAAAGTTACCCTCACTTTTAAACATACAGGAAAAGCACTCATTTCAAACAAGAATGACTTGTCAACAACTGTGCTCAATGCAGAAGAGTTTGAAAATGTCAAGGTGACCAGTGTTGACGGAGAGCAAATCTCTTACAGATATGACGGACATCTTATTCACTTACAATGGGAGACACCATTTGCTGCCAATGCTGAACGTAAAGTTCTAATTGAATATGATATCGAGGATCCTATTGCTGGTTTGTATTTCCAGCAAGAAGAAGGCTCATCACACTGGGCCTTGACCGACCATGAAACAGAAAAGTAAATAATTTCCTTTAAAGGAATTTTGGCATTTCAAGCTGAGCTTTATTTGCATAGGGCCCGTTATTGGTTACCTACAGTTGACTATCCCACTGTTCGAACTACCTTAACCTGGACGATCACTGCCCCAGAAAAGTATAGCTCGTTAGCCAACGGATCTTTACTGGAAACATCTACAGTTAATGGATTGACATCCACTCGTTGGGAGCTAACTTACCCTTGGTAAGGTAATAGAGAAATGGACTTTACGGTTGCTAACGGATACATAGTCCATCTTATTTGATTTGCTTTGCTGTTGGTGACTTTATTTCTGTAGATGATGAGGAAGTAAACGGAATCCCTATCAAGGTATTTATATCAGTAACGTGCTTGGTCCTATATATTATTTTACTAAGTAGAAACTAGTATTTCACGTCCACGAAATATAAGACAGAGGATCTGAAGAGAACGTTTGATAAAACGCCTTCAATGATCAAATGGATTCAGAAGAAAGTTGGTGTTTCATGTAAGTTCAAAAGAATGATCAGCTTGGACATACATCAATACGTACAACCGTAGTTCCCTGGACAAAGTACTACCAGATTGTCCTTCCACCAAGCCGCGGTGCAATGGAAAACATCTCCCTGGTATCTTATAATCAGGGTTTATATTATAGCTGACACTAACCAGCAACACAATTTTGTAGGTAACTTGGGGAGATTCTTTTGTGATGGATGAAGTGTATGCTCTGGAATGCAAGCCACGTGCTGATGTTGTCAACATACACGAAATGGGTAAAGTATGATTGATTTACATGAATGGATTTTAATACAATTATAGCACATACCTACTTTGGTGATCTTCTTGTTATTCGTCACTTTGAGCATGCTTGGTTGAAAGAAAGTTGGGCAACCTATATGGAAACATGTAAGGTGTTATAGTACTTTCTTCATGACGTAGCTTAACCCTCTATCATATCTTTAGGTTGGATAGAGGATCATTTATCTAAAGAAGATTTCGACTATGATTTGTTCTCTAATGCCCAAGCTTATTTTGGCGAATGTGGAAGATATATGGTAAAAAAAAAAAAAAAAAAAAAAAAAAAGAGGAATGCCTTAAGCCCATCCTTGTAATAACTTTTTTGCTTATTTAAACCTAAAGCGCCCCATCGTTACCCGCAAATACGACTCTTCTTGGGACATGTTCGATTCACACATTTATCCTGGTGGAAGCTGGCGAATTCATATGCTTCGAAGACTTTTGGGCGAAGATGCATTCTGGGCAGGCGTTAAACATTATGTTGAAAAGTATTCATGTAAAACTGTCCAAACAACAGACTTTCAAAATTGTCTAGAGGAAGCATCTGGTCTGAATCTCACTCGATTCTTTGATGAATGGATATACTCTAAGGGTTATCCTAAGCTTAAGGGGACATATGAATATGACATGAAGGCAAATGTTGTAAAGGTTACGCTGACTCAGACTCAAGTTGATGCAGATAACCAAATCCCTCTCTTTGCATTTGATGTGGATATTGAACTGACAACGTCAGAAAAGAAGACTGAGACTGTTACTGTAACTTTTAACAGAGAAGATAAGGTTACTGCTATTATTGCATTACCCAAAGACGTTAAACCTGCTGCAATTCGAATCGACCCTGAGAACAAAGTTTTGTTCGCTTTGGATATGTCTGCTGAACAAGATATTTTGATTGAGACTGCAAAAAGTGCTAAAGATATCACCAATCGTATCTGGGCATACTCAGAATTAATTAAAAAGGCCACTAGACCTGCCTTAAAGGCCGTACGTGAGTTAGTTAAAGAAGAGCCATTTTACGGTGTTCGTGTCCGAGGTATATATCAATTTTTTAAAGCAAAACAACCTATATGACTAAACATCTATATTAGTGGCGGGTAAACTTGCCAAGTTGAATAGTACCTTGAGCATAGATATACTTGCAGATATGTTGACGGCAGAGAAACATCCTTTAGCTCTTGCTCCCATTGTCGCTCAATGCAAAATACAGGACGATAGACTCCGTCAAGCGCTGATCAGCTTCCTTCAAAGAGAAAATCTCCCCTACATGTATGTATCTCAAATACGTCTAGATCTGCTACTAAGTTCATATTGTCAACTAGTGCCCATGGTAATGCTCTTACTTCTCTTGGATCTCAACGAAACCAAGATGATTTATCCTACCTGATACAAGTAGCACAAGATGACAGTAAAATTGGACAGCATGCTCTTGTTCGATCGGGCGCCTTGACAGGTAACCATTCTGTTTGTCATTATTAACCTCATATGTAACTATTATTTTTTGTAGCTTTGGGTAAACACCGTAGTAAAAAAGCCTTTGAGTATCTTCTTGAGCGTGTAGAAAGCGATAAAGAGCCCCTTCGCGCTAAGCCATTCATAATCAAAGCTTTGGTTGAATCATCCCCCTGGCAAGAAGAACTTTTACAGAAACAAGTGAATGAGATACTACGTATGTGAATGAAAATTAGGACCCTGTCGTGTAACTCATACTTTTATATAGTCAAGCTGATAAGACACTTTGATTGTCAGGTACGCTCTGCCGCTGTTATTGGTCTCGTTAATCTGAAGGATAAGTCTGCGTATGAAGCTATCGAGTCCACTCGTTGTATGTATGCAAAAGATGATCAATCATGGATGAATCGTCAACTAGAGAAATTGAAAAATATTAAATCTGCTGGCGAAGAAGTTTCCAAGGAACTAGTTGAGAAACTTGAAGAACGTGTCAAAAAGTTAGAAGATGAACTTTATGCAATCAAGGTTGAAAATGAAGTCAATTCTAAAAAATCTGAACAGGAAACCCAATAAAGCAAATGGTGAATGAGCTTTTGTAACTGATTCTTTTTTTTTTTTTTTTGCTTCTTATAAACAAGATAAATAGCAATTGAAAGACTTCTAGATTAACAAACTAAACTTTTATTTGACAAATCAAAGTGTATATTGTCATAGTTTACTATAGAAAAAATGGATAAATACACAATGATACCACATTATCGTCACTTATGTTACCTGCTTCATAGCGTCCTTCTTTCCCTTGCGTTCAAGAATAGCATTACGGCTCTTGTCCAACTTCAAGTTTGTGATAACAACCTTGGAAGCGCTAATGCCAATAGGAACAGTAGCACCGTTCACCTTTTCACGGGTGACACGATCAATGTGAATAACCCACTTCTTACGGTAGACTTGAACAACCTTTCCTTCACGGCCCTTGTAGGTACCACGGACAACCATGACAGTGTCATCCTTGCGAACAGGAATGGAGCGAACGTTGTACTTTTCACGGAGTTCTTTGGATAAAGGTGAGCTCATGATCTTGCGACGAACATCGGAGGTGGCAGTGAAGTGAGCCTTTCTGCTCTTTCTACGGGAAGAACTGACATCTAACAAACAAAGAGGTTGAGTTTTATGTGTCTTTAAGAAAGTGGTGGATTATTATTCTTCATTAATTAAAAATGAAGGTAGTGGCTGAGATGCATCCATACTGAATTCTGTCACTTTTATCTTTTCCCCTCTTCTCCTTCCATCCTTCATTTTTATATGTGCTGTAATAAAGAATAAAATCCATCCATCTATTATAAAGCATATTTACCAGCAGAGAATTTCATCTTGTGTTAGAAACGGATGAATATGAAAAAGGAGAGAGAGAAAGGATCTTTTGGGTATTGCTCTTCTTTTGCCCTTGGCTGTTCCAGACATACACTTTTTCCCCCTTCAGCTCTCACACACACTACTGCTCTGGTCCTTCAAGGTTCAGCATTTGTCCGGACCGAACATGTGACAATTCTCTATTTGATGCTGAGATTAAATTACGATCAATGCTTTGCAGCTACTCTTTTGGCTGCATTAATCATGATGTAAAAGCATCAAGGCTTTACATGCCTAAGCTTTTACAACAAGTGGTTGTATGGTTTAAAATATGTTATTATCTTGAGAAAATACTTAATGATTACTTGCAATAATAGAAAAAAAGTGAAAAATGTGTTTATTGTCTTTTTACAATTATGCCTGTAAATAAAGGAAGAAGAAAATGAAATGAAATACAGGTACAATAGTTTAACTTTACATATTTTTAACATGTGTACTGAAATTGGTGCAAAGACTGAATCCAGTTGAAATAGGGTAATAAGGGATGATTTTCGTGCGCTTCCGTAAGACATTGAGTCCAAATCATGCGACCAGCATTTGTTTTGAATCTTTTGACAAATGTAATTTCGTCTGCTAATTGAGATGTTGTAAGAGGACTTTTGGTTCCAACAGGTAATTTTTCAGGAAATTTTAAATCACTTTCAGAGTCTGTGGATACATTGGATAGCTGCCTTTTAACACTAGTGTTGTACGTATGGCCTTTTTCAATTAAGCTTTCTGCCTTTTTGACATCAGGAATACCTGTTAAACACTTTTTACTTTGGTGAATGTCGCTCCTTGTATTGTTGAACCATTCACTTGACACGACTCCATAGGTTCCTGCCGGTATATTTAATGGTGAATTCACTATTAGATCTACCACTTTTTGGTTTTTCAAGATTCTTTTTGACATCTTGTCCTGGTAAGAAAGCGGATGGTATTTCGAAAGTTAACAACTCGTTATATTATAGGAACACAGTTAAAAAAAAAGTGAATAAAACATTCCAAAAAAAAAAAAACTAAATGGACATACCTTCAATGTCTAATTCGCTCATTGTTGATAAGTGAAGACAGAAAAACAAAAGACTGACCACAAAATGCGTTATTCTTATAGATGCGTCATGCCCGATTTTCATTGATCCGTGATAAATTCATGCAATAAACCTGTTTTCTTATAAAATGGTGTTATTTTTAATGATGAACTCTCAGCATAATAAAGAGATTATTACAGACTCATCGGCAAATGCTTCTCTTGTACTTCAGTGTTGTACTTGTGTGGGTGTAGTTTGTCTAGTGCTGTTTGCTGTGCAAATTGAATTACTTGCGTCACTAATTGTGAAAATGCTGTGCAGATGTGCTGTACAAATAGCAAAACCCGTATTTTTGCGTATGCGTAGTGTTTTTGGTTTTTCTTTCTTCACTTATCAGCAATAAGCGAATTAGTCATTGAAGGTATATGTATATTGATAGTCAAACATTTCAACCAATGATCCAAACTTTTTACTACTTGCCAAAAGTTTCTACTGTATCTAAAAAAATTCTATTTTCAAACGCAAAACACTGTATAGAATGAATATAGCTTTTTAAATCAAAAAATAGTGAATATCTGTATTTGAATGAACTGTCTAATAGCAAAAAAAAAAAACCTTGTCTGCGCAAATGCAAAGTCAATACTTTACTGAGGCTCCTTTATTTAAATCTGCTTTCTATCTTTTCTTTTTTATATTCATAATTTACGGAAATTTATGTCAATTACAGTTCTTTTAGTTTGCTCAAAATAGTTGTAAAAATAGATTTGTCAAAAATGTTTTTACTATTCGCTTATAGATTATTTTATTTATTATTTATTTTGAAAAAGCAACCATGTTTTATTTTATGAAAAATAAGAAAAAAAAAGTAGAAGCAAATTTATTTATTTTTTGAAAATAAACTTTAATTTCCTAGACTGAAAGGATGTTGTAAATAGATATTTACTCTTGTTGCATTGGAAATTCTCCATAAATCAGTGAGGAGTTTGTAGAAAATCAGTAGATATACCATTCTATATATACAAAGTAAGTTTATAATCATATCTTTGCGCAGCAAACAAGCATTACCAGTCGGTCTAATAAGATCAAAAGTTGGACACGAGCAAGTTTGACATGGGAAAAATTGCCGATAAGGATGATTTCAGGACTAGTTTCAACATTGATTGCTACATCAACCTTACATTTCTGTCCAAGATCATTGAGAGACTGAGCAAATTCGGAGTGAAAATAAGAGCAAAATTGGTTAGGAGTTGGGTAGATAACCATCTAAGGTAAATTGGATCAGTCATTCTGTTTGTATCATAACATAGTATATTGCTTACCATGATAGGGTGAAAAGAGATTGTATCTTCAGAAGAACGAGGCATATCATTAGTGTTGGTTCCAGCAGCAAGGCAGATATAATTAGCTTCCACAGGTTCTTGAGAAGAAGACGGTATAAATTGCAAATTATCAATATTAATAGGAAGACAGAAAGATTGAATAAACATTTTAGGTACAACGAAACGTAAGAAACGAAAAGTAAGAGTAAAATGGTAATTTTCCTTGTTTGCTTCTTTATATTTATACAAATTTCCGTCTTCTCTTTTGCTTTTACATGAGTCACTTATTTAAATCGTCCGCGGTGATATCTTTTAAAATCAAATTCATGCATGTCTGCTCACTTTCAGCCAGATACTGATTGCATTTTGTTGTGGTCTTTTGATCCTTTAAGAAAAAAGTAGTTGAGACACGAGTCAACGATATTTACTGGTGATTACCGGAAGTTTATAGACATGCCATTTTATAATATTACATAATGAACATGTTTTACAAGTATGTATTCTTTTGTATAGTTTATGCTCTTGAAGTCATTTTACTAACAAGATACTGTCAACTCTTTCAAGTACATGTCAAAGTAGACTCTGAGCGGTTTCTAGAAACGACAGTGATTTAGATCTTGACTACGCTTTCTATAATTGAATACTTCAACTTTGAACTAAAGATTTACACTTTGCGTTATTCTCATTGCTAATTGTTGGAACTGTAGCTATTCTTATGTTGAAAAAAATGATTATATTTAACACCATTTTTAGTTCTCATCTTTTATATATGTGCTGTTACCTTTTATGATAATAGTTTGATCATAAACTATAGAACAGTTGATCAACTATGATTTATGAAATGCTTTTGGGAAAAGGGAAAAATAGTCTATACGAGAGAGAAAGAAAGAAGTTAAACACCAATTTCAGGTACAAATAGAGATTGAACTCCAGCCATCAAAATTAAAAGTCACAGACTACATATGAAAAGCAAGCCCCCATTGATAAAAAAAATATTTCTATCCACTATGCAAAGTTTTAGACACAGTGCTCTTAGTTCTCGTGTAGCTCCTAAACTCAAATCAGTACATCCCAAAGATAAACTCAAGCAATGGAATATTGTTACTGGTGACAAGGTCAATTTGCAGCCATTTCTGTCTTTTTAGTCATATTCACATGTTGTATAGGTTGCTATTATTGCAGGAAAGGACAAAGACACTATTGGTGAAGTCAAATCAGTCGATCGTAAAAACAACACTCTTATTATCGAAGGAAAGAAACTGGTATGAAGTAGCAATCGTGGTTTGAAATCTTTAACTCACTTTTGATCATCCATAGGCAAAGAAGCACGTACCACAACAACCTGGATTTCCAGACGGTATCTTTAGAAAGGAGATGCCCATTCACTATTCCAATGTCATGTTGCTTCACCCTGATACACAGTAAATAGAGAGCAAAAGAGAATATAAAAGAGAAAGAGAATAGACTGAAGCTAATCACACTGTAGGATGCCCACTCGTATCGATAGACGCAAAGTTGAAAAGACACTAGAAGACGGTCGAATTGTGTCTAAATGGACACGATTTGTAAAAGGAACAGATATTGAAATTCCCAAGCCTGAAAGAAAATATAATGATCAAGGAGAGGAACAATTTACAACAGCACCTGAGGACGTGCTTGCTGTCACATATAAACCAGATCCTACACAACCTCCTTTCCCATCTGAAATTGTCAGAGAACTTAGAAACATATACAAGAAGAAACCAGCAACAACAGCATAAGTGTGTATAATAATAATAAAAAGCTTTTATTCATCATCAGAACAAAGCTCTTCCTTGATTTTATCTTGTAAATGATGAATCACCGAAAGCTTCTTCTCTAAAAGACTGTTTAGGCTTGTAAGATAGCTTCGGTATTTATTGTAGAATTCAAGAGAGTCCATGGCAGCCGAATTGATATCATTCACCATTTCTTTTGCTATCTTTAGATATTCTTCACTCTCATGAATTTCTACCCAGTGTTGATCTAAAAATATTTTGATATGTTCCTTTGTTATTCGTCGAGGTTGTCCTTCTTCCTCTTCTTCTTCTATATCCATGGCTTCTGCATCTTCCACATGTGTATCCACTAACCTTGAATCAGATTCGCCTCTAAATTCTTTTATTCTATATTTTATCAGGAGGGGGAAGACTTTTATGCATTATTTCTTTTTACCTATTTGCGTATCTCAGCGTATTCAATGTATGATCACTATTGGACGAGTTGGGTGAAATGGTTGCGATCATACATGTCTTGGAATTTCCTATAAAGGAGTCACGGAGAACCATGGTCAGCTTACTTCCACGAAACGAAGCATGCTTTTGATCTTGATCTAGCGCTCTAATACACTCTTTTAAAGCAAGTAGACTTCTATTGATTTCAGCACCTTCCATTCTCACTTTTGCATCTGTGTTATGGCCTCTATCCGTGCCTCGTTCACTACCGGCAAGATCAATAAAGTTTAATTTGCCATAGGGTTTGTTATTAGTGCTCTGCTTTAAGCAAATCTGCAAAATGGCATGCGATCTTGAAGAGGATTGATTTGTCATTGTTTTATTTGTTGTTCGTTCTCTGCTTCCAAAACTGCAAACTTCCATCAAGGTATCTACATCATGAACACGAACTTCCTTTAGGCCAGCTATCACTACATTTCCTTTTCCATCATCTCTTGGTATCAGCTTCTTTCGCTTGTTAAGTAAATCATATAAATGACCTTGATATATTTCGTAATATCCAACCCATACAGCCAAGTGCGCATAACGTCCTTTATTCAGCAATCTAAATATATCCATCACTGCCAATGTGTATAAGCCGTGCTTGGGATCGAGCATGGTGTATGTTTTTCCTGACCCAGTTTGACCACTAATATGTTGATTAGATATAGCAATTGAGTATATAAAGTGTTATTACAATGCAAAACAAGTTGATTTGCCTCCTTCAAACATATAATCTACAAGTGGCCTTGTTGTCTTTTGATAAATCTATATATACAGTATTGAGTCTCCTAAGGGGTTAAATATACATTTATCACTTACTGTGCGATTGGATATGTTGCTATCAAAGACATTGTCAAATGTGAAAGAATGAGGTTCAACATACTGTGTAAGATCAAGCTTTACTCTATTCATTTTGAATTAGCCAAGCTTACTGTATCCTTTTTTGATGTTACTCACTTCGGTTCCAAGATGTCAATTGTTCTCATACCAGACATTTGTGCTATATCCTTTTCCTTGGCCAACATTTCACTTTTGTTCAGAGGTCGTTTCCGCACACACACACGGATTTTTTGATCGGCTGTTTGCATCATTGAGGACGGTGTGTTTGTTTCTATAGTTGATATCGATCGTTTTTCTTTGGAAGCTATGTATTCTTCTAATGTCATATTCGCATACTGTCGACTGATTTCATCCGGTGTTCTCCGTCTTGGCGATGGTACCTTGTTTTGACGATGAATGGCTTTGGTTCCTGATCTAGCGATAGGACTTCTCGTAGGACTTGCACGTTGTACAGGGCTTCTTAAAGGACTGTAAGGCTTATTATATACATTATTTGTCCTGGACAAAAGACGCTGTGGTGAATGTGGTGGCATCTTTTGATTTAAACAATGGTTTATTGATTGATCGCGTAAAAAATGAAAAAAGAGGGGAAAAAAAAAAAACGCGTCAAATGGTCCGCTCGGGACAACTCAATTCGTTTAAATGCCAATTGGTTTTGATCATTATTATAATTATTTACTTTCTAATGCGTTTGTCAAGGTACTAATATATGTTTGTAAGACGTCATCCGGTTTCATAAGCTTTAGTCGATTTAAGCAACGGGTTTTGATCAATTCGATGACATCTCTTTGTTCCACTATTTAACCAATAAGAATCGTTATACTGCTCTTCTTTATGACTTACCAAGACTAGCAGCTTCAATAATTTGACAAAGCAAAACACAAATATTGCATTTAATCTGAACAGGGAGCTTACTTTCACAAATATCATTCGACATACATGTCACAAAGGACATCTTTTGTCCATTCATGTCATAATCATCCGTTGTCAAAAGAGGGAATACTATCAAAAGAGGTTAGTCTCTTAATGTACAGTATATATATATATATATCTGTATATACATGGAGCCATAAATGAGAGATAATGCTTATTCGAAAATACTAAATTAAGAGCCATAATACCATCATTCTTTAGTACATCAAATTGAGTTGTGCAAACCAATTCAACAATAGGTTTGATAGCATCTGATTCTAACAGCTTGGTGCGTAAATCTTTACTGTCTTCTTCAACCCATATTGCCTTGATCACATTTGTTATCACTCTTGTCGCTTCACTCTTTGCAGCTGGATCATCTACACGTTTGATAAAAGATACAATCAAAGATAGTACGCCTTCATCGATCACCTTTACTGCATTCTTATCTACATGTGAATATTAGATTACAATTCCGATATGCTTTTGATACTTACAGTTGCCAGTACACAGTAATTTGATGATACCAATACTAAGAAATTGGTTTCTTTTCAGCATATCCTTTGACTGATCTAATGTAGATGAGACGATCTGAATGCAGTTTTCGTTACCAATCAATGGTTTATTTGCTTTAGGGAGACACAAGTGTTTCAAGCATCCAAGGATTGCATATTGAAATGTAGCATTTTCAGTATGTTGGAATAAATCAAGTAAATGCTTTGATAACTTGTATTTTTCAACCAATTCGATACAATGTTCATCTAAATAAGCAATAAGACACCTATACACGAAACGAACATGTATTGATCACAGTCATACCTGATCTCGCAAGGTTCCCAAGGGCATAGGCAGCACATTGATGCACAACATCCACAGGATTGGTCATCATTTTCATCAATCTTGATAAAAGATACTGATCGTTAAAGAGTTCGTCCATCTTTGAGTCAGTCGATAGTGCATAAACAACAAGCCTCATCACAGCCTTTTTGATCTCGCCCAATGTCTCTTTTTCCTCTTTAGCGAGACCTGTCTCAATAGTCGTATTCTCAAGGAAATCTAACAGCTCATCTAATACTCCTAAATCGACTATTTCGTTCTGCAGGATATCTATCTTGAGTTAGTAACTCTCTCCTCGCTATCTCCTTTCATTGTACCATCATCCATAATGATTTCAAGTAAAGAGCATGCCAAACTATCCAACATATCCAAATGCTCCAAGCACTTCAATTCGTAAACAAGTCTCTTGACAAGTATCTTGACAGCAAAAGTATCTGCAACCATCTTACGTGCCTCCTCATTGGACGTTATTCCGTCCAAAATCTTCATGCACATTGTGACACAGTTATCATCTGTAATGCCGGTGTCTGGATCCATGAGCTCAATAAGAGACTTTGCTGCTCCACACTCGCTCAATTGACTCTGAATAGGGGCTAAGTGTGCAGGTTATTAATAAGCAAATGATATCATATCGACACACTTACCATAATCCATACTACTATTCAAGTAGAATCCGCAAATAAAGGGCAGTAACTCCTTTTTCCGACTCTGAAAGAAGGGAGAAATGGTTGAAATGACCCCAGAATCCTTGACATGTTTACGATTGTCCTCTATAATATCAATTTAATTCCCTTTCTTTTCATAAATATATGTGTATATGTCAAAAGGAAGAGAAACATACCATGATCAAAGCACATGTTGCCTAGGACACGAAGCGCTTGAATATGAAAATCTGTCTCTTCTGAAGGTACTCGCTGTAGCAAGGTTGCCAAATCTTCAATGACGCGTGCGTTTCCCAAGGGAGTACGGACGGTTTCTATAAAGGCATTTGTTTATTTGGGCAACAATTTGATATAGACATTATATTTTTACCTGTGCGAGCTGCATCGCCGAGAATTTTGCAGACATTAGTTAATTGAATCCACTTTCCTTCTAATTGAGTTTGTCCAGAAAGCTCCTTTAAACAAAGGACTGAATTTAACACTTCGGCGCTATTGACTTTTTTTGTTTTATTTAAGCATTTATTTGTATATAAAAGCATATTATTATTACTTTCAGGAATTTCTTGTAGCTGTTGTTTCAAGCTGTCAATCACGCTACTCATTTCCAAAGGCCAAAGAGAGAAAAAGGAGAGGTCCACATTTCCAAATGGATATTTAAGCTCCTTTATCACGCGGACGAAAGTCCGATATATTTCCCATGTTGTATGGATATGTCTAAAAAGACATCTGATGCAAATCACTCCACATTTCATAATACGCTCGGAATATTAATATTGCTCCTTAGACTATGAAGATATATTTAGCCATCTTATAAGTGCTTTTTTTTGTTGAGGTTTATTATTTAAAGAACGCGTGTTGTCACCATGACAACAAGGTGGTGCATACAGCTTGTTACAAAGAGAAGATCATTTGTGACTAAGCAATCAATATTCCAGAATAATGCGAATGATACAGTACAAAAGCCATTGCTTTCCAGTAAGTCATCTGTCTTATTCAATAGCCCCGAGACATCATATATATATTGACTAAGCTCTTTCTCGCCATTTCTTTATCCTTCAAATCCCTTAAAAAGAACTCCTATGATGATCCCAACTTTTTAAGGTATTCCTTCAAATCGCGCTCAGTAAAGCATGCACGTCTTTTCTTTTTTTTTTTTTTAGCTCTTCACCATGGAATGTAGTAGTAACAGCATTATTTATTATTGTCCTTTGATGATTACTTCTTTCTGAGTTAACTGCCAATAATATCGACCATGATAAAGTGCCATGCCATGCTTGAAGGGGAACAGGTAAGCTTCATTGGATAGGATATATTGGGACATGTGGCTTCAATAGCAGGGAACTTGTCTTCTTTAAATTTAAACTTTGATAAAATGTGGATATAACCATCAAGCGGACTGTCGAACTCCTTGACAAGAAATACATGACTTGACTATGTCCGGAGGCGTAAAAATTGACCAGGCGTGTTCAGTAGATATGCCAACTGTCTACGAAGCCATTTTTTTGATAGACCAGACATGTACAGCGACATTATGCTTGGCAGCTTGAAATGATTAAAAGACGCCATACGCAGCCCAACGCTACAAGTATGCCCAGCCAAAGCCTTCAGGGTGCTGTAAGTTTGTTTAATAGAATTAAGTAATGCACCTGAATCGCCGTAAAGAAGAATATTCATGAGAAAAGCAGTTGGTAAAGAAAGGACTAACTATCCGTGCCAGAATGTCATTTTACGCGCTACCATTCCTTTGTTCATCCTTCACCCTTCATTATTCCCAAAGAACATAGTCAAGCCACTTCACTCTTTACGGTCTTTGTTACTTCCATCATAATCATGACAAATAAGTTAGCGCACTCTGCAGATTTCTCCACAAGGAGAAAAGTGACCTCCAAAAAAGCAACGGCAAGAATAGGAGCAATCTTTTTAAGTACTCGATAAGTAGTCAGAGTTGCCTTCTTGCTCAGAGGATGACGAATGACGCGAGAAGCAAAAGAGAAAGCACCAGAGAAACAGTTATAGATTTTGAACATGGTTTTTTTTTTTAAAAAAAAAAAAAAAAAAGGATTAACCAAAGGCGCGTCTCCTTTTATAAATGTATGCCAAACGTTATAATTTATCAAAGAATGAGTTTGCCAACTTTTTTTGTGTTGCATAAATACTTATCCTTTTGATAAAACAGCGCGAGGAGCATAAACGACATTTCCCCCATTTTATGCAACTAGAGTCTTGGTGGCCTGGCGTTTGGTCTAATGATATCCTCCCTTTTTGTCTACATTTACACTTACAACTATGACTTCATGCTAATATTTGCTTTATTTCAATACTATTTAATAAATTACAAGTGTATATTTATGCAATCTATTCAATTGTATCAATAAGAAGGGAATGACTTCCAACAGAGAATATCACAATTTAATACAGACGTGAATATAACAAGATGCTTTTATTGCTATTAACTTGGTTTGTAAAGTAACTTGATTGTAACCTTTGTTCTTTCAAAAGTGATAAAAGGAAACAGTTTCCATCGGATGTGTGACTATGAGTATTTAGATTTATTAGTTCTATTTGATAATTAAGCCTTTAATCCTTATTGATACATACATCATCTCTTTCTCAAACTATGGCAGTTTGTAAAGTATAAAACACACACACACATATATATATATATAAAGCAAAAGCACTATCTATGCTTTATAAAGGCTTACTTTTTGACACACATCACCTCTTTCTATGCCTAAGAATATCACTCGTCATTTTAGTTACGCTTTCCTTTGATTGTAGGGATATAATATAAGGGACACATACAAGATGATAAGCATACATGTTGATCATTTTCCTTTAAAATGCCCCTTTTTTCTTTATAAAGAGTTGAATGATGCATAATGGATTATGCTACTGCATTATTTAAAAAGAGTAACACACGCGACAACGACGTAATTTATACTTTTTATTCATAACATAAACAATAAACACAAGAGACACAAGCCTTTGTGGGAAGATTACATTTTAAGATACCTACGCGTCTTTCTTTTCTCTTTATTGACTATGGACCTTCATAGATATTCACTCGAATATCCAACTTTAGACTAGTTGCCTCCATAACCATCATTTGGATTGATGGCCAATTCTCAAGTTAAAAAGTAACATTGATAACCTTGAACACCAAAATGCTTAACGGAGTTTAAAACTGAGATTGTTATCCTGCAGACTTGTACGAAGACTTTTTTTCCCTTTCTCTCTCTTTTTTTTTTTTTTTTTTTTTTTTTCCTTCTTTTCTTTTATAAAAAAAATCCCTTCAAATGATGCTTGGACGCGGAACAACAAATGATGGAGACCCAGACTGCACTGAAGAATTGGAAGATAACTCCAAGAGTATTCTTATGGGTATTATCAGTCAATTAAGAAAAGATATGGATTTGCAAAGAGTCACTTTACCTACTTTTGTACTTGAACCAAGATCAATGCTGGAAAGAGTAACAGATTTTATGAGTCACCCCGACCTACTATTAGAGTAACATCATATATATGACATGTTAACATCGTACTTATCCCAAACAGAGCTAGCACTAAAACGGACCCGACTGTACGATTCCTTGATGTCGTTCGCTATTTTCTATCAGGTTGGCATATCAAACCCAAGGTAAGAGAATATTTTAATAACGTATATATTATACGCGTGTGTGTTCGGACGAATAAAATGTATTTCTTTTTAGGGAGTGAAAAAGCCATATAATCCTGTATTGGGTGAATTTTTTAGGTGCAAATATAAATACAGCAATGGAACCGAGGCTATCTATGTAGCAGAACAAGTATCTCATCATCCACCCATTTCTGCTTTCTATTATGGTAGTCCAGAAAATGGTATTTATATCCAAGGTGATCTTCGTCCAAAATCAAGATTTCTTGGCAACAGTGCTGCCACATTAATGGAAGGCGAAAACCATATCATCTTTACTCACTTGCATAATGAACGATATGATATCACTATGCCAAATATATATGCCAGAGGAATTTTATGTAAGTTTGATATTGGCTTTATCAGTACATAAACTAAAGTTTTGCAGTTGGTAAAATGGTACTCGAACTCGGTGATAGCTGTGCTGTTCGCTGTAAAACAAGCGACTTGGTTTGTGAATTGGATTTCAAGACAAAGGTAATAAAAAAGGCATAGACTCTTCATGACTAATCGTTTTTATTAGGGATTCTTTTCCGGACAATACAACAGTGTTTGTGGTAAAGTAAAGAAGGAATCAACAGGTGAAGTTTTATATGAAATTTCCGGCCAATGGTCAAATGAGATATACATTAAAATGGCAAAGGTAATAATTAAAAAAAGGAGTGATGTAATTGGCCCTATGACTCATTCTCTCCTCTTTACATACTTAGGCTTCCAACAAAACTTTATTTTTTGATGTTAAATCCGCAAATATTCATCCTAAAGAAGTAAAGAATATAGAAGAACAAGAACCTATGGAATCTAGAAGGTATATTGATCACTATCACTAGTGTTTATATCCATTTAACCTTTTTTAAAAACATGATAGGCTTTGGTCAAAGGTGACAGCTGCCATCTTGAAAGATGATATGGATACGGCAACGACCGAGAAGACAATTATAGAAGATAAACAGCGCGAGGATACCAGAACGCGTGAGGCAGACGGAATTGAGTTTGTCCCTCGATACTTCAACTTGGTTCAAGATCAGTATGAATTTACGGGATTAAGAAGGCAAGTTGTGACCATAGATTGTAATATATAAAAGCTAACCTTTCCTTTTAGTATTGACTTTCAAAATAAAGAAAAGGGCAAGGCTCAACTAGAAAATATCATCTTTTCTCCTAATCCAACAAACACAACAGAAGTAAAATCTACTGCAACGGCTACAGCCTCTAAACCTAGTCCATCCTATTAAATAAAAGAAAACAGTTTAACCTCAAAAGGGATCTTTACTGCACTGAAGCTTATAGCTTCATGCATAAATGGGCTTTCCAAAGAAAAAAAAAAAAAACATCAATTCAAAAAGAGGTGTCACTTTTATGCCCCTTTCAAGTTAGCAAAGATATGTGGGTGTGTTGAAATGAAATCTTCATTGCTCTCCACTATGAGAATCACTCACTTTACGTACTACGGGCTATTTACACAATGGTTAAAATAATATTTGCAGTAAGGTGAACGTTATTGAATCCAAAAATAGGCAAGAAAATGAAAAATATGCTAGTTAAACAAGGTTTTAACTTCATTTGCTAAATGAATATAAAGCATCGTTTTCTTTATCTGGCCTGGGAAATGTTTACCATGGACTTATTCAGGATCTGTGATAATGCATGATCATTCTAAAGAAGCAAACATCCAATCATAGATTTTTAAAATATTGCTCATTGTTAAATAGATACATAAATCAAGACTGCAACACCCAGCTTTGGTCGAATATGGAAACGAGATTTGGCCGGATATATTTTAAAAGCGTCATGAAAAGACCAAATTGACTGAAAACTTTTGTGGGCTAAACACTTTTGAATATTATCTACTGCTGATACAAGAAGAGGAATATAGATCCCTTTGAAGTTATCATATCCGAAAACCAATATGTAGAAGCTTAACTTTCAAGTTAATGACCTATAATACGCATTGTATATTAGCTATGCGTATATTTTCCTTTTGACAAATCAGTCTGTCTGGGCAAGACTTCCCAATGACTTCCCTCTAGGGAAAAAGCAACTCTTAACCTTCAGCTGATGCTGCCACAATGTTTTACGAATATAAGCCACAAGAAAGGCACGTGACGTAATACAGTTCAGCCAATCATGTTTATGAATTGAGAAAAATTGAAGCCGAAGAAGCTGTGAACGAAAAAATAAAAAAGTTTTTCGAGCAGAAAAAGGTTCATCCTCTCTTTTGAATATTGACATTTCACCATGAAGCATCTCGCAGCTTATCTTCTTCTCGTCGCCGGTGGTAAGACCAACCCCTCTAACGAAGACATCAAGAAGCTCTTAGCTTCTGTTGGTATCGAAACTGACGCTGCTCGTCTCGATGCTTTGTTGAAGTCTTTGGAAGGCAAGACCATTGCTGAAGTATGTATTTATGACAAAAACAAAGGAGCATGTATGCTTACTTAGTATTAGGTTATTGCTGAAGGTACTCCCAAGCTTGCTTCCATCTCTGCTGGCCCTGTTGCTGCTGCTGGTGGTGCTGCCGCTGGTGGTGCTGCTGCTGAAGAAGCTCCCGCTGAAGAAAAGGCTGAAGAAAAGGAAGAATCTGACGATGTAAGTGAATGTTTATTAAAATGTATCAAGTTTATTCATCGTTTTCTTTATAGGACATGGGCTTCGGTCTCTTCGACTAAACATCCCGTATCTCACAATAAAAATACAATTTTTCATTCTTCCAAAATTTATATTAAATCTATATTGATAACATACACACACCCACGCATACACACGCGCACGCGTGCATTTACTTTATTGAAAGGGAGAACGAGATACTATGCTTTACTATTATCATTACCATAGAAACTACTTGCTTGCTGAATAGTATGGTTGTGGTGGCTTATGAGGTCCATGATGATGTCTATGCTTTCCTTTTATGGAACATGCTTTATTTGTTTGTCATCTGAGGTTTTGATTGATGCGCATTTCTTTTTTGCATATTTTTTATCTTATTTTTTAATATGGCTTCGTATTATGATGAAGAACAACCTACAGTAAATTATATAAAGTATACCTGTTTCTTGATGTCTCATAAACAAATAGGAGCAAAACAAACTGTTTGGCTCAAGTGACGAAATGTCTGATCTTGATGGAGATCAAGGTAAATGGATACAATCTTTGACAATGAACCCATTATTGACATCATTTAGCTTCAGACAATGATGAAACAGAAACAGCACATATGGAAAGGGAAATTGCTGAAGAGCCTTTGGACACAGCTACGGAAGCACCTAAACCTATCTCAAAGCTACCCTCATTCAAAAAGAAGACAAGGGAAGAAAATGAAGAAGAAAGAGCGAGACTGGAAGCAGTAAGACGAGAAATTAGGGAACTAAAGAATAATTCATCTCGTCAAGATGATGATGATGACGACGACGAAAAGAATGCAGGACCTATTGATCCACAACAAGGTTAGATTGTAAAGAGAAATAATAAAGAAAAATGACTAAACGATGCATATGAACGTATATAGCCTTAAGAGATGAAATTGATCGCGAATTTGCAAAAGCATTGAGTAGCGGAAAGAAAAAGAAGAAGAGACGTGATGCTGAGGATCTGGAGAATGCTATGGATGATGAATTATCCCATTTGAGAGACCGTATGAAGGGAGCATGTGAAGAAGACGCTATTTCAAACGGAGAGAGGAAACCAGCAGTTGCCAAGCTAAAGATGTTGAATGAAGTAATGGGCATTCTTACAAAGTAAGTATCACTAAACATGTATCTATGAACTGTGGACAGTTGCTTATCGTTGATGATAGTAAGCATCTACAGGACCTTATTCTCGACAATGGACTCTTGGACGCTATTCGAGTCTGGCTTGAACCTTTACCAGACCGCTCTTTGCCAAGTTTAGACATTCAAGTGGCCATGCTCGACATATTGGACAGACTTCCTATTTCAGGAGAGCACTTGCGTGAAAGCGGCGTGGGAAAGATTGTTTATTTTTATACAAAATGCTCACGCGTTGAGCAGCATATAAAGCGAAAGGCTGACCAATTGGTAGCCAAATGGAGTAGGCTTGTCATCAAGCGCAGTGAGAATTACAAAGAACGCCGTCATGCTGTGCAAGAATTGAGGCATGAGGACATGTAGGACGACAATATAGGTCGGATAAAAGGCAATTGATTGATTTTTTATATAGGATACAAAAGAGAAGAAAGTATAAACGTGAAGATGAACCAGAAGAAGAGTCTGTGGGTGGTAGTCGACTCCATGTTCGTATTCCTCAAGCAGTAGCGGCAGATTATGATATTGTACCTCAAAGTATAGTAAGGGCAGATAAGAATAAATCATCAAAAGTAAGTATTATCCTTTGCCTGTTTCGTGTATAATAATCTTTGTTATAGGATAATACTACATTCAGACGATTGAACAATACGATGCGTACGATCAAGACTGGTCCCAAGAGGTCAACTCCCAAGGTGTCTATAGAAGGAAAGGGCATGTCATTCTAAATGTAAATAAAGTTACAGAATTTCTCTCAACTGGTGCAATTACATAATCTAATGTGAAGCACGTTTCCTGTGCTACGAGTGTATTATTATTTAAATAACTTTTCTGCCTTTTCTCTATTTTCTTTACTATTCTATTCTTAAAACATCAAGCATATATGTCTGGTAAGCAATTTCTTGAATTACCTTGTCTTGTTTGACTGAAATGAGTAATGTATATAGACGATCAATACTACGGCGCTCCTCTTGAAGGAAACATTATTAAATACGGGTACGCATAAATGAGTAGAAAACTAAAAATAGTCATGCTGACATTTTTATTTGCAGAAACCTGGTTGCCTTGAAGCACAACATGACCGGCCGCTACTTGACCTCTCGATCAGGCGACAATTATGAAGGTGGTAGTGGTCAACAAAAGGCATTTGCCGGTGGTTGGGAAGCGTCTTCCGAGACGTTTTTTATTGTCCTTCCTCGCTTTGGCGACGAACGTACTGGTGAAGACGTTAATTTCGGTGATGTGATCCGTCTCAAGCACTCGGAAACGCGTGCCAACCTTCATTCTCATCCTGATATTGCTAGTCCAGTTACTGAACAACAGGAAGTCACTTGTTACGGTGATGACTCCCTTACTGACGAAAATGATGAATGGATTGTAGAACAATGGGGCTTTGACGAAGCTGAAAATGAAGAGTTTGATGTTGAGGATCCCGTAAGTTGTGTATTTTCACTTAACAGCAAGTTATTTACTTTTTCTCTTTAGACCTGGTACGTCGGTCGTTCCTTCATTCTTAGACATGTTGCTACTGGCGTCACTTTGTAAGCTTAACGAATAGACGAATTGGCTATTCTTTTGATTAATCCTTCTCTTTTAAACAAAAATAGGCATAGTCACGATGAACTTATCGCTGAAGATGCTAATGAGGTCACTGGCTATGGTGCTGGCCCTGATGAGAATGATAGATGGCGCGTCGTTTTCTAAGTTGTTCTATACCCTTTATATGTGTATTTAATAAAGCACACAATTACTTTTAAACAAAATAACTTTATTATTTTCTTTTGAAACTATAAACACATGAAAGAAAGAAATGATGAGATGTGAGTTGTTAAAATACACAATTATTGATATTGCTTCTTGTTCTTCTTGTAATAGTTGATCAAACCATTAGTTGAACCATCGTGAGAACTGACTTCACCGGGGGCAGAGAGTTCAGGCAAGATAGCCTTGGCCAATTGCTTACCAAGTTCAACACCCCATTGGTCATAAGAATTGATATCCCAGATAGCACCTTGAACAAAGATCTTGTGTTCATACATGGAGATGAGGGAACCCAAAGTAGCAGGAGTCAACTTTTGGAACAAGAAGGAGTTGGTAGGCTTGTTGCCCTTAAAGATCTTGTGGGGAACAATGTTTTCGACTACATTGGCTCCCATCTCAGCGCGAACTTGTTCTTCGTTCTTACCAACCATCAAGGCTTCGGTTTGGGCAAAGAAGTTGGAAAGCAAGATGTCATGATGTAAACCGTTGCGAATAGGGTTGTGTGTCTCTACGGGAGCAAGGAAATCACAAGGGATCAATTTGGTACCTTGGTGAATGAGCTGATAGAATGCATGTTGACCATTAGTACCAGGTTCACCCCAGATGATAGGACCAGTTTGTGCCTCGACCTCAGCACCAGAGCGAGAAACGTATTTACCGTTGGATTCCATGTTACCCTATTGTATCCTTCATTAAAATATGTACTTTAGATAGTCTTAATATTTACCTGTTGGAAATAAGCAGCGAATCGGTGCATGTATTGGTCATAAGGAAGGATAGCTTCAGTTTGAGCACCATAAAAGTTGTTATACCAGATACCAACGAGGGCCATCAATACAGGAATATTGTCCTCAAGAGGAGTATTTAAGAAGTGTTGATCCATTTCGTAACCACCACGAAGAAGTTCCTCAAAGTTGTCATAACCAATAGTGATTGCAATAGACAAGCCGATAGCAGACCAGAGAGAGTAACGACCACCGACCCAATCCCAGAACTTGAACATGTTCTTTGGATCAATACCGAATGCTGTGACTAGCTTTGTGTTTGTAGAAAGTGCAACAAAGTGTTTCGCGATATGGCTGGCCTAGAAAATTAGAAATTCAGTTGATCAATATCATGATAAGATCACCTTGGTAAAGAAACACGTCATTTTATATACTTACATCCTTTGCAGTAGCCAAGAACCAATCTTTGGCAGATTCAGCGTTAGTCATGGTTTCTTGGGTCGTGAAGGTCTTTGAGGCAATGATGAACAGAGTTGTTTCGGGATTAAGGTACTTGACAACTTCAGCGAGGTGAGTACCATCAATGTTGGAGACAAAATGAGCCTTCAAGCCTTCCTTTGCATAAGATTTTAATGCTTCAGTGACCATGACAGGACCAAGGTCTGAACCACCAATACCAATGTTGACGATATCAGTAATAGCCTTGCCGGTGTAACCCTTCCATTCACCCGAGCGAATAGCTTCAGAGAATTCCTTCATGTGAGCCAATACTTCACGAACCTCAGGCATAACGTCAGCACCATTGTCATAGATGGGTTTGTCAGAAAGGTTACGAAGAGCAACGTGAAGGACAGCACGGTCTTCAGTGAAATTGATATGTTCACCGGTGAACATCTTTTCACGCATTTCTTCCACCTTGGCTTCCTTGGCTAACTCGAGCAAGAGACTGAGAGTTTGGTCAGTGACGCGATTTTTAGAGAAATCAAAGAGGATGGAGGTGTTTGTCTTATCAGAGCCCTTAAAGATGCGATGATACTTGGCAAAACGTTGAGGATCCTTTTCAAAGAGCTCTTTGATGACAATATTTTCTCCTTCAGCATCAAAGTGTTCTTGAAGCTTACTCCAAGCGTTCAATTTGTTTGCTAAAACCATTTTTTGTACGTGTTGTTTTTATAAAAAATATAAAAGAAAGAAAAAAAAAAGGGAAAAATTGGGCCAGACTTTATAAATGGGGTTGATTTTTAATAACTTTATGCTGCTGAGCCTTAAATCAGTCATTATAAAAGTAAGCAATTGTCATCGTTAGTAATCAGATATGATCAAGGCAGCTTCTTTATGATAAATAAATATGTTGAACTGTAATAATTTACTCCAAGCAACTCGTTTGAGAAAGATAAAGAGATGCTTTTCATTAAACATTCACTTCATCTTTTTGTTTTATCTCGAGCCTCGGGTTCTGCTCACAACCCGCTTATTCCCTATGTTTCTCTGCATACGTGATAGTAATCTTAAGCCTCCCTCTCTCTTAAAGGTGAGTGGTATTTTTAACCTTTCATATGTAATAGTCATCATTTTATTATTCGTGTCTATTGAAATGCTTCCATGGTTCGTGTCACCATTGTCAAGTATTCTAGAAATGAATTGACTGATACTCTAAGCATTTTGGTTGTATAACAATCAAAGCGTCTATATAATTGATTATTAGGTTGATTATTTGCTTGTTTGATTCATATTTTACACTTTTAGTATATTTCCTTCAGCTGCAATCGTCCTTTTGACTTGATCTGCCTTAAGTTCTTTGTCTACTTCAATCACTCGTGCAGCAATTGTTGCTAACCTTTCATTTGGTAAAGGAATTTCTAATGTTCTACAGAGAAATAGTTAAATTGTTGGAATGTTGTCGTTTCTTTTTATAAATACATTGTCTTGTCCATGTAATAAAATTGAGAGAGAGAGAGAAAAGATGGTAGCAGTAGTCACGTATTTTCTTTCAAGGCGTGGTTGAAAGGGTACACTGAGAATTCAAATCTTCACTGTCTGTCTTAGGGGGCAAGTGTAATCTTCCTATGAAATATAGTTGAGCTAACTATGGCTAAGCTAGCACTCTATTTTACAAATAGATTCCTCATCTTGAAAATTACTGATACAAAATAACATTATACAATCAGTCTTCTTCTAGGTACATCGTACACTGGTAAGTATTAACAATGCTGTTTGAACAAAGACACCTAGGGTTTTTCTTTTATTGATATAGATTCCCTTATTATACAATTAACGACTTTAAATAAATTTATTTGGTCAAAGCAGTTTGGAGAGCTTCATAAACATCAGCTTCAATCTTGGCAATGGCCTTTTCCTTTTCAGAAGCAGCGTTGGCAGCATTGCGTTGAGCTTCAGCAAGGGCAGTTTGAACACGCTAAAAAGAGAAAGAGATATGTTAATGTTTCTCCTTAGTCATATATTTATATATATCTTACTTCAAGAGAAAGTTCATCAAGAGAGACAGCTTCAACAGCATTGATGTTGAGAGAGCTATCGGGGTTGATAGTAGCAAAACCGCCAGAGACTAATTGTTTGTATGGTTAGTCAAGTTTTATAATCAAATGTATCTATTTTACCAAAGAACTTCTTGGTAATTTCAGCGCTTTCAATGATCTCGACAACACCAGGGTTCAATTGTTCAATGGAAGGAACGTGATTGGCAAGGATACCCATGTCACCAGAAGTGGCGGCCAAGTTAACTTGTTGAACAGTAGTACCCTTGTAGATGGCCTATGATGAGTCCAAATGTTAAATCGAACGTCATTGTTGGTGTATGTATATATGTGCATATGTGTTGATATACCTTGTGAGGAACAACAAAGGTCAAACGAAGGGCTTCAGTAGAAGCAGGAGCTTCAGAGGCATAGAAACGAGCTAATTTGAAATGTCAGTATATGTTTCAATATAATTCATAGACAACTTACCCAAACGGGCAGGCTTGATGGCAGCGCGAGCAGATCTGGCGAGAACGTTCATTCTTTAAAAAAATTCTAGTAGAAAGGGAAAAGCCCTTTTTTCAGTCTATTTTTGATATTAAGCTTGGGACAGGACTTTGAAAAAAATTCCATGCTGGCAGCGGGGGTAACCGCCAAATTGATGACGTATGAGCAATGGGGTAATTTTAGGCGCACCATACTTTTGCACCAAAGCTGATGTATATTTTCTCTGCTTTTTTTTTTTTTTTTTTTTTTTTTTTTTTTTTTTTTTTTTTTTTTTTTTTTTTTTGAGCGATCAACTTTATTGCAAATATAGCGCATACACTACAAAAAAGTAACAAAGGCCCATCCTAACTTGTTGAAATTAGTCATACTAAATCTAATGAAACAAGCTGCAAGTTTTTTTGCTCTATTTATAAAAGAAAAGTATAATGTTGGAAACTTGCAAGTTTTAATTGAGAATTTTGGCTTAGAAGTATGATAATACGATGGAATAGGATGTCTTCATTTTCTATAAATTGAATATAGATTGATATAAGTTTCATCAGGCAGATCCAGCCTTGAGTATTAGGCGAAAAAGGCACGTAGAAATAAGCTGTCCTTGTGTACATTATTATAGCGTTCAGCACAGTGAAGAGGCATCGCACTGTAAGAAAAGTAAAATCACCGTTTTATATTGTCTTATTAGATATTTGCAATGACGCCGGATGGTAATTCTTTCATTACTAATACGACTTTTAGCAACTTTTTCTGCATATGAAATGACCATAAAACTTCTTGAAGTATATGTTCTTTTGTTTTCTTTCTTTCAAAGCAAAGATGGAAGCTTCTTCTAGAAGCTGTCCAAGCTTTGTCAGAAAATATGTATTAAATAATAGGGTAATATAGTACAAAAGGACACCGCAAAATTCAAAAAAGGTAATACTCCCCAAGCTGTAAATGCTCTTTTAAAAGGAAGCTGAAGGCTGTTCAAGTGAAAAAAGCATCATACAACTTAATTTATACTTGAATGCTACAACCCAAAGTGGCATATAATTTATAAAGTAGGCTTTTTACAATAACTTTGCTTATGCCCTACCGCTCTTTATGGTTTTTATATCAGCAATCATATAGTAATGCATTGAATATATTTATATTTTACTGTCTATTTTGCTTTTAAAAAGTAAGAAAATTGGATTTACATTGTAAGTAGAGCCTTTGTCCGTATAACATCTGTATAATCTCTCTTTTGCCTGGCAACATTTGGATATTTTCTACCAAATCAATAGAATCATACTATCATTCATAGTATTACGTCTTCTTTCATAAAACAAAGGCTTTGATATACTCTAACTTTGCATTCAATCTATTGACAGTAGCTGTTAAGCAATCGAGTATTTTATTGTGATGTTTAAATATTTTTGCACTCGTTAATTCCACTGTAGCTTGGATTCTTGTGAGCTTCTCAGTGTTAAGTTGGTCAACTGTGCGTAATAAGAGTGTGGCTGTATCCATTAGTATTAGTACAGTTCTGATGCTGTAACATATCCTCAATATAGTAACTTGAGTGATTTAGAAAAAAATGCATTTTTTAATATAAATAAAGACAGCAGTAAAAGTCATTCATAAAAAACTATTTATTATTAAAGATTATTCCCAAAAGCCAGTGCTTTGCACCAAAGAAAACCTAAAAGAGAAGGAAAAAAAAAATGTTAGCAACGATATCAAAGACTTCTAAAAGTTCTGATTACTGCTGTGACGGCATTCTTCAGGTCGGCCATTGGCCATCAGAACAAGGGACCAGGCACCTATAAAAACCAGACTATCAAGTATCAAGCAGCCTGCAAAGACCCGCAGTAGCAGACGTACCGTTGGGGTATGTATTAGCTGAGTCTTGTCAATTGTTAACTAGTTTATGTGCCCTACTGCGCCAGCCAGACAGCAGGAAGCACCATCAAACAATCTGTCACAGTTGTGATCTCAGATAACTAGCTCCCAACTAGCTACTAACCCCCTGTAAAAATTCCAATCGAATGTCCATAACTCTCCTTTTGGTTGCCTGAAAGCCTCCAGTTGAGTGATGAAACGAACGATCGTTGTCAGTCCAGGACACGTGTTGAGCATCATAGAAAGAGATTGCATAGAAATCCTTGAACACACAACCATCGCCTTGCTGAGTCAGTTTATAAAAAAGAAACTTACCTTGACCAAAGAGAACAACCAGAAGGAACCAAAAAGAGTAAAGAGAAAAGAAAGAGAGAGAAAAAGGAATAGAGGTAAATTTCTCTCTTTTTATACTCTTTTCTTAGTTATGTGAAGTTATTGTTTTCAATAAATAAGGCTTTACTCCTTTCAAGAAAATAAGGTTTATGCTCACACCTTTGTTTATTTCTAAAGTGTTTCATGACTCTTTGTCTATCTTTTTTATACTTTTTATATTCTTTAGATTATCACTTGAATATACATGATAATGAGGTTATTCACCTCTATTTTTATATAGTAAAAAGACTAAAAGGCAATAAATTTCATGCATTTGTTTATGTCACACGTCTTTGGGCTTATTTCCTAGTCTTGGTCACACACACTATTTGTATCACTCTGGCAGATCCCTTTTTTCCCTTTGACTTTTGCTAGTAAAAACTAGATAAACACTATTTTGTAGTAGTTGTTATGTACTTTATTTGCTATAAAATAGCAGCCTTTTATAGGGAAGTGAAGCAAGTTATGCATAAATCAAAAGAACGCCGCCACCCAAAAATGGTAATAGCAAATGATAGACGTATTCCGAAGCATGAAAAAACAGCAACTTTATTTTGAACAAGTCTGGACGCAGGCATCAGGGAAAGATCAAAGTATACGCCGTGACTCCTCAAATATTCTCGTATAGCAGCCCTGAGTAGTTTCTGAATTAAACCACAAATAGCCTTGACAGTCTTTTGTTCTGCAGTGCTCCTAGTATTGCTCAAATAACAGTTACTCTGATGTAAAAGCAAGTGTTTAAGACAGTCATGAATACATATCTCCACTTTTCATTAACTCATTTATATTAACAGCTACTAAGAGTCATCGCTGAAGAACACACTACACTTAGACAGGATGTCTGTAATATGGCCTATTTTTTAACATGCAAGGCACTTGAACCGGGCGAAACTGATGAATATGTGCTCAAACCGGTTACAGAGCCTCAATTCTGGATTCATATGTATAGGATAGTTTCCTCTACACCTATTGAAGAGACTAGATATGTGGTAATTAGCAAACTTTTCGTTAAAAACAGTGCGACTCACAATATTTTGATTGCTATGCAATTCTATCATCCATTGGTACGAACAAAATTTGCCTCATTTGATGCTTTAAGGCATCACCCTGTAACTGGAGGTAATATAAGCAATTTGTGAAAATAGTCATTTCGTATTCTGCTAAAATGTGTACCTGCAAGTATACTTGAAATTGCCATTACCTAAAAGAGTTTAATATACTTAAAAGTCGCTCTACCGCCCTGTCTCTATTGTCGCTATAAAATATCGGAAATTGAAATAAATCTCTTTTTCCTACCATCAACTCGTTCCACACGCCGCTTAAACATTACAAATTTCATAAGCTCTCTGCTTAATTTTCATTTCCCGACAGAAATTGAAATCTATTCAAAACAAATGTAAACGTGTTTATAAAGAAAAGCAGTTAGAAATGCTTTAAAGTTAATTATTAACAGGTATGACTGCTTCTATTAGCAAAACACTAAGCCTGCTCACTTTGATTACATTTCAAAATTTAATTGGGGATTCAAAAAAGTGTCGAGTTAAAAAGAAACGCACCATGTTACAAGATATAGAAAACTACAGTCTTGATAACGTCAAGCATCACATCAAATAGATAATTCTTCTGTTTAAATAAAAAAAACAATTAGTAACACTTACTATCAGCAGTACATATCTCCATTTCTTCTGATACTTTTTGTCAACTCCTGAGAAGGGCATATAGTGAAAAATTCAACGATCCAAACGCAACAATCGTATCCGAAGGATCAAGTATTCGTCCAAACGTATAATTAACAAAATGAAGCCCATATCATAAATTAATCTCTTTCCTTAAATAGGCAATATTGTTTATAAGAAAAACAGATTATGCTAAACAATACAAAATTCTTATTTGGAAAGAGCAGCTGTGGAAAGAAATATTTAACTTGGATCATGTACAGCGAAGAAGATCAAGAGATAACAGCATATAATATGACAAAGTACAGGTCTAAACGCTTGAACTTTCTATAGCCCAAGATGCTTCGTAAATCAATTTCATCCAGGTCAGGTATATAGGCATAGAGATTTAATATCGTAATGAGAAAATAAGAGAGCATAACTAATACGAACATATAAATAGAACACACTATCCACACATTCGATGAGCTTAATAAGTTGCCTCGACGCCTTGATCTTTCTAATTGGGCGAGAAGCTTGTACACTCTTTCTAGAGAACAATCTAAATGTGATTTTTAGGAAACTGTGGCCTCGTTACATGTGTTGATACTGATTCTGAGCTTACAACCAAGGTCCTAAGAAAAGCACATTCATTTTCTATTTCAAACGCCCAATATCAATAAGTATTATACCGCAAATTTGTAAATCGCTATTAGTCCATACCGCTTTCATGTGGATAACAGTGCGGATTTAAATGGGCAACACAAGTAGAGCTCCAGTCTAGAAAAAATGCTGTAAACGTTCGAGTCGTCTATGACCTAATTGCTTCACCAAAGGTTTTTTACAGATTTAAGTTTATGGGAATCATTAGCGTTATTTCAGCCACCTGCAATATGTCAGTGATAATGGAAGGGTCTATATTACTATATGGATAGTGACATATAGAAAGCAATGGCTATATGTATCCCAATAAGAGGATCGGCTTGTACAACGCTACCGAAGCAACAATTGGAATGCTTGACCACAGCAAACAACTTCATCCAAAACTAGCTCATAAGTTAACAAAGAAGCAAAGAAATAATAGGAGAAAGAAAAGCAAGATTACTTCAAATGAAGTTCAAAGATGTGCCGTTGCCTACAGAGACGCTACAGTTTCTGCAAGCATGAAGTCCGTCCAATACTAGTGAAGGTAATTTTTACAGCATGAATAACTATCATGAAAACATCAATGAACCTGGTTTATTTAACTATAAGGGAGTTCAAGTGGCACTTTTCAAAAATGTATAGTTGTTAAGGTAGATGAGTACAGAACAAGCAAAGTGTGCAGCAGTTGTGACAATGAGCTACAGAATCGCTATGAGCCAACGAGTTCGATGATATATTATCGCAGATACAGGATTAACCATAGATATCCTTTTTATTTGATATGTAGAATCTAGATCCTAGTAATCATAGAAAAAGAAGAAGAAGGCTGAAAAATGGAAGGAGAAGTAGACAAGTCTGTTTGGGGGCAGACATGAAAATTATGTGCAAGAGTAGCGAGTGTGTCAAAAAGAGCCTCAGGTATTTCCAAAGGAAATTAGAATATTTGAAATATTAACAGACGATGAAATAGCTCAGCAGCAGAGCATTTACCCATTGAAAGTGTGTAATCACTGTTCAGTTGGTAATCATATACCGAGTAATTTAATACTATTTCGATAGATCTGGAATCGAGACGCGAATGCAGCAAGGGATATTCGGTCAATTTTGACAAACTATATTTCATCTAACTATGACATTCAATCAAGACTAGAATTGCTTCAAAGAGGCACAAGAACTGTGCAGGGCTTTTAGGACAAGCCATTAGCCTGTTAGCTAGGCCAACTAATGTAGTAAGTGGAAAAAACCAAAAAAAAAAAAACGTGACGTAACTAATATCATTTTTAGGGTGTGCGCCTAATATCAGTACAGCACAACCCCCCTAGCGCTTCAGGGTAGCTAATTTTTTTCATTCTCCGTAGCCCCCGCCCTTTTCTTGAGTAAATATTTTTTTGGGCAGGGTTTCTTTTTTTCTTCTTTGTAAATAAGCCTTTTTTACCGTAACCGTCTTTAACCCCTTTTCCTTTCGGTATTTAAGCAATGTTTATTTCTCGTGCTCTTGGTCGCGTTGCTTCAAGCACCATCCGCCTTCCTAGTGCTGGTAAATTTGAAACATGCAGATAATTAACAAATCAAATAACACTTGCAATTAACTTAGCTCGTGCCTACGCCACTGCTGCTTCCACCGGTAAAATTCGGTAAGGACGAAGAGATGATGAATAAAAAGATAAAGAAAAGAAAGAACAACAACTAATTTGTATCAATAGTTCCGTCATCGGTGCTGTTGTCGATGTCCAATTCGAACAAGAAAACTTACCTGCCATCTTGAACGCTCTTGAAGTTCAAGATCACGCTGGTGGACGTCTTGTCCTCGAAGTTGCTCAACACTTGGGTGAAAACAC